>JAQGAB010001444.1:0-16341 GCA_034696565.1 Isotomurus graminis
CGTGTCCGAGACTCATCATTTCTCCCGTCCAGCTTCCACCTCTCCAAACCTGTGTCGTTCAGTCTAACTGGGCCACAAGATATCGTCGTACCTTCCACACACGCAATAAAATGAATAAAAATTATTAGTGATATAAAGTCCTAGGCTGTCATGTTGATGTAACATCGCTGCTGTCAAGGAATAATGCAAGAATAGCAATTGCCCTTACACCTTATCGTTCTCAACATTGGAGTGTTCAGTGTTCCTCAGGACTACCTTGTGCAAAAGCAATAAACTTATTGAGGCTCACTTGACTCCTTAGATGATCTTGGGCAACTCAATTATTGAAGTACATTTGTCTGACCCTTAAGAGCTGTCTCACGTTTCACACAACACAGGGACTTGTGCAAGCAAGCATCTACCAAGTCTCTACATATAGTGTTTTGCGTGCTCAGTCTCAGTGTGGATTTATTTTAATTTGATTTCAGGAAAAAATTAAGGATCCCTTTGGTAAAAGAGGTAAGATTTCTCATTCACTTTCCAGTAGTAATAATATTATATATCTTAATCATCTTCTACAGATGTTTATAACTTCCACATACAATTATTTAAAGTTCGGGTAAGGGCTTAGGTTACTCGATCTGTGCTTGTCGGTGTTAGAAGCGAAAAAAGGTTAAAAGTACGTAAGAGAAGTAAAGGGTAGACCAACCGGTTTCAAAATTCATGTTGTAAAGCACCCTGAAAGAGAAAGATTTCAAAGTACAAACTGCTTCACATGGGAATGGTTGTTCGCGTAAAATAATGAAATGAAAGGGAAAATGTTCAGCTACATATGTGAAGGGTTATTTATGCTTTTTGTATTCATGTTGTACACAGGACAAGTACACAACGGTAAAGAAGTTGAGTTTGACAAGGCAAGGGTTTTGTGAAAGAGGTTGGACACACAAACAAGGGTAACTTGTAATTTCATCTTTGAATGTAGGAATACGCCAAGTTTATAAGAGATGCATGAACTAAACGGGAAAAATACATTATAGTCTCTGTGAATCTTTTTAAACTACTTCTTTCTGGTTAAACAGACTATCAAAATATTCCATTTAATCTGGTTAATTTTATAAATATGCAATGATTAAGAAATAAAAGATACGTAATTGCATACAAGGCAAAGACCGGACAAAAAAGTATTCGCGTGGCTGACAAACTAAGACATCGCCAACCAGCGTCTATTCTTTTGACTTCTTGTCATCTCCATTTCACATTTAACTTTACACGAGATTAAGTCACGATGACTTTTAGAGGAAGAACAACCAAGTTATTTTCATAACCTGGGGTTAAAATATTTCAACCAGTGATAGCTCCATCAGTTCATATAATCTTAAGTAAATCTTTATCTTCTCTTAATCTTTATTTTGGTACGATTAATTTCATTTTTTCCACTTCAGAGCGACAAATCTGTTACAAGTTTACGAAGTGAATGTTGGGACAAGTTCAGTTGGCTCTCAATCATCACTTCCAGAATTAAGGACCCCAATGCATTCGTACTGACGACATTCTCATGAATTCATATCTCCCTAGAGTGTAGACAATTTAAATTATAGAAAATGAAAGATGAAATTGATTTATGCAACCAATAAGCAGACAAAATTAACAAGTTAATTTCATGTTTAAGGATTCGCAAAATATGTTTTAGTAAATAAGTGATATCAATAAAGTACATACATGCACACGACGGTGTGTTTCCATCCATATCCATATGCTTATTGCGGTTAAACATAGCAGCCTTCGAGAGATGAGTTATTATAAAGGTCTCATACCAACTATAGTCTCATCCAAATTCATCATTCAATATTGTCTCCTCAAACAAGCTACGGATTCTGATATCTCTTCATCCAGAAGTGTACCATGCGTCACATATGCAAGCAAAACAATTTTCAATCAGCAGTGGCATAAATAAGGTTTCGCATTCTAATTTTCTGTAAATATCAAGACATTTCTAAACAACTGTGTGGTCCATTTGTAAGACACATAAGATGAGCTGAGCTTACAGTACATATTTCATTTTTTGGATTTAGTTTCTTCGTGACACTTATTAACCCTTGGTTGCATTTCTAAGATAAAAATAGTGGAGTGCGGATAAATATGTATTCCAATCTTACTAACAAACCTAGTAGTTCAGCTTCCTACGGATCTATCCCGGAATTAAGGTAATGATTTAGAATCTACCAAGTTGGTTCCTTCTGGTTTGAATTCAACCCATGTGTATGTTTGTGTTACGCATACGAGGATTGAAACCCTTATCTTTTTCTGTATGCAAATTTTTCCTACTAAAGCCTGTGAATTGATTAATTACCCTTTCATGTAACTTCAACCCTTTGTTACTTCAGTCCAGGGTTATTCAAATGGGAAAAAGCAGTAGGCTTAATGATACATCGCTGTAAGGCATACTAAAAAATCTCCAACCTGTCGAAGTGGACAATAAGATAGGATAATTGTATTGATTTCGAAATCAACAAGAGTTTCAACTATCCATTGCAAAATAAATGTATAGGAGGGGTGAATAAAGTCCACACCTGGTGAAATACAAAGTACAATGCACAAGTGTAAAGAAAAATTGTTTCTCCTTGTGATGAGCACAATGCATTGTGTATTGCATACAAATTCACCACTTTGAAAGATGCGTAAGATAGTGGGTTACTCGTATACACTGAGATGGGTATTAAGTGACTTTGCATTGCTGAATATATTTGATTGTACCTACACTTACAACTTATATCAGCATTGTTATACACGCCAACTAGAAAAATATTCTCCAAATCGCATTCATTATCTTCTGAGAGATGCAAAGACTTGTCTGATTTGATGAGTGTTGGAAGGAGCACAGTGCATCGCATCATCACCAGCACATATATCAGAAGAATTAGTTGGCGTATAAACTTAGTAGTAGCCTCAAAGATGAGTCAACGTACTTGCAAATGAGTTGCAAAGATGATAAATGATTGTGTGAAGAGTGAAAAGGTTTCTATTTTCGATTCGGGATTATCTTAAATCAAACTTCTCAACCTATAATAAACCTTCAGTAGAGAGTTTGGAAATCCTCATAATGCGTATAGGTTAAGAAATGAGAATTTCAAATCGTACGAATTAAGTAAAACAATCTACTATAGGTAACTCTACTTTATTAGGTCTGAGCTTCTGTCCTACTCCTTCCCAACAACAAGTTTCAATTTGTCCAAAGCTGCAGAATTAACAAGGTTTAGTTGAAATACAACTGCAAGTACACACGGTGGTGTTGTGTAGCTACTTAAGAAGAAGACCGAAGATTGGACCCACATAAACCAAGTTAGGTGACATTAATTCTCTCGTCTCATCCCTACACGGAGAATTAAAGAAAAGGAAGATGGTATCTACCAAATGATGGTGATGAGAGATCTTGTCAATTAGAGCTGAGTAAAATTAACTTGATTCGGGTTGACAAGGGACGAGAGAGAAAGTTTATTTCTACTTCTCCTTCATTCATACAACTAAAAGAATAATTGGGAACAACTCCTTCTGATTTACAAGAATAAACAAAAGACAAACTGTGTTCCGCCTTCGCTTCTCCTCCTACACAATTAAGTCTTTTACAACTTATTTGAACACTAAAGTATTAAAAGTTTTTTGAAGAACAATATGAGCATGTGGCAGTCTGGGTAGAAACAAACTTAAATTATCACAATGATACTGACTCAAAATGAAAGCACACAATAAGACAGTGAAGACAGTATTAAATTTACGAAGGAGACATGTGGGCAGATAAACTGTTTGCCGTGGGTTTTATTCCATGTGTCCGGGTTGTTAGTTGTTACTTGGCATGTAACTGAGGATTCGGTTCATTTTACTATTTTATTCGTCTCTTTGAAGTGAATGAAGAGTGGTGAACAGGAAAAGAAAAGACTCTTTCATGATGACAACCGTACTTGATTGGCAGATTTATTTCTCATTTCACGGAGAAGTTACTTGTTGTTTGTTTCTTGTTTTAAAACTGTTCCTGAGATGACATACATTCTGAGTTTCTGAGTGAGGGAAAAATATATTGTTATTAGAAGGTTGAAATGAAAATATTGAAAAAATATATTTTATGGAATATGGCTCAGAAGGAATAATCAGAAGAAGGAAGGATGAGTGCAATAAAATCAATTGGTGACGTCTCATAGTAAATGTCTGGAAACGCGTGTGTGTAGTCAAAATGAGTGATCTTCTGCTGCTGTAGATCAGTTTTTCATTTGTGACCTGTTGCTAATATCATATTTTTATTTTGGCATTTAAATATTGTGGACTACTGCGAGGTTAGCACTTGAGCATACAGAACATCATATACTGTCCATGTGCAAACATACACCCATAAAAATACCTGATGAATAACAAATATCTGTAACGATGCATGCATATTCAATGCACAAATAGATTCCATTAACCCATATTGTCTTTCTCATATTGTTATCGACAATAAACCAATATGACATTCTCGGCATTGTTTGCTTTAGCAATGAAGATTTCATCTAGAGCTGCCCAAGCCCAAGTCCAGACTCGTCTGCTAAGTGCTGATCGATTGTCGTATTCTCTAAGCGTTTCACATTTAAATACGATAAATGATTAGTCCAATAGTCAGTGACTTCCTAAAGTATCTGTCGCAAAGTAAAATTCCATTCTGCCTCTTAAAGAAATAGTATAGCATCCTTTACTCACATCAAATCAGCAAACTCTGAGTCAAAACTCGAAAACCCGGAATGTACTGATCGTGAGTGTACCATATAAATGTGTGATTGTACCTTATTGTATGAGCTAAGAATTTAAAAGCACAAATCAAGTTACTCGAAGTGTAATCAATACGTGGGCGGATTTGAGTTTTAGTTTTACTGACCACAGCTTACTCTTCTACTAACAACAAGTAGTTTCATGGAAATCCGAAAGAAATTTAAAGCTGCCTTTAGTTGCTTCAGAATAGTCTTTCTGATTACATTCCTCACGTCTTTTTAAAATTCTTTCAGATCCGAAGCCGATCTAATGGCTCAGTCAAGAGAACAACTGACAATGGACATGGCCAAGTCAGACAACTCAATTTTTAAACGGCAAAAGGGTTGCTACCTTTCCCAGTCCCGAGCAATAAGTTTATTTGGCATTTTCCTCATCGCCCTTGTAGCTGTTGGAGTGATAACTCATTACGCAACCAAAGGAGACTTATCAGATATCGCCCAAAAGGTAACGGGGGTGGGAGAGACACACGGTCAATCTTCAGGAGTTACACAAAAAGTTAAGGATGTCCGTCTTCCTGAAAATGTGCTACCAATTTATTACAAAGTAGAATTAATTCCCTACGTGGGACCGTTTGAGAAAAAAAACTTTACGGTTGATGGAAAAGTGTGGATTGATATCAAATGTACTCAATCTACTTCCAAGATTACAATTCATAGCAAGAACATAACTATACAACATGACAAGGTGAAAGTATACGAAATAGGGGAAGCTGAGACTCCCATCACATCAGGAGAAGAAGATAAGCTGAAGAGTTTCAAAACTACAAAATACGCTTTTGACGAGCCACGAGAGTTTTACAACGTCTCCTTGGATGGTTCATTGGAAGAAGGAAAGCTTTACCGAATTTACATCGAATTCTCTGCTCTTCTTCAAGACAGTTTGGGTGGATTCTATCGAAGTACTTACAAAGATCTGAGTACAAATGAGACCAGGTAATTCTCCTTTTAATTCTTAAAATTTAATTGAATATACTAAAGAAATTGTTAATGTTGCTAGATATCTCGGGACAACACAGTTCCAAGCTACTGATGCTCGAAAAGCTTTCCCTTGCTTTGATGAACCTGCATTTAAAGCCAAATTCGAAGTCAGTCTTGCCAGAAGAACAAACATGAGTTCTATTGCAAACATGGACCTTAAAGTTACAGAGCCTATGTAAGTAACTGAATAGCATAATCCTCCGTAATTACAGTCTTAAACAAGTACTAATAAGAATAAAAGAAGAATTACTAACCAGTAGAGAAATTAATCAATTATCAACTGTTAAAGAAGAAAGATTTTTTTTAGTTATTTGAATGGACACAACAGGAAAACTTTCTAAAATATTTCTCCTAACATTCCTATACAGCTTGTTTAATTGATCTTTATTGAGTATAAAAAAAGATTTTAATGTTACGTGGAGTTTTTATGAAGGCTGATGATGCAAAGTTTTGATTTTTACTACCACTAACCTGTATGTTATTGTCTTCTCAGTCAGTTCCTTAAAAATTCAAGTAGCTTCTCTCCAATGGATGAAAAGTTAATATGACATGTGAAGCTATTCATGGGGTGACAATTATGTACTTTGTTTCAGAAGTCTATTTATGGCACTGTAAAATATGCATGTGTCATCATGAGATAGAAAGACAGACAAAGTGTAGTCGAGTTGGTTGATTCAGTCATTCTGCTGAAGACAAGATTTTAATTTAGATATTTCATTTGTGGATTTCAGTGAAGGGATGGATGGATGGGTGTGGGATCACTACAACAAATCGGTAAATGAAAAGTTCCTACTTCCTATGCTTAAATTATTTTTACTGTGTATTTCTATGTGTTTTGAGAATGTTGATATTCAAGAGATTGAGTGTACCTATATGAGTGAGAGAGTAAACGAAGATTGACATGAACATGGGAAAGAGCTTTGATGGGGAAACGTGAGATTTCATCTATTGTATTGTTTCATTTTAACTTTTGACAGGTTCCAATGTCCACTTATCTCGTGGCGTTTGTTGTCTCTGACTTCCAAAACCGCACATCAGATCGATCGCTTAGCACTCCTACCTTCAGAGTTTGGGCTAGAAAGGATGCCATAGAACAAGCAGAATATGCCAGGGACATAGGGCCTAGGATTTTGACTCACTATGAGAAATACTTTGACATTGCTTTCCCACTTCCCAAACAAGATATGATTGCTCTTCCGGATTTTGGTGCTGGGTATGTGTATCTACTTTTACGTGATTTTGGAATTATAAGCAAAGAGAAAGTTTAGTTAATTCAATTCTATACTGTTTGTGTTGTAGAGCTATGGAGAACTGGGGTCTTATTACTTACAGGTACTGCAAAGCGTAAACTTCACAATTAAATGTGGTTAAGTTAATTTGATTATATCTTAAATCTGATTGATTCATTAATAGGGAAACAGCCATGTTGTACGATCCAAAGGTTTCTTCTGATTTGAATAAAGTCCGAGCCGCAACTGGTATGAATAGAAAAATTGTGGCAGATTTATGTTTGTTACAAGAATGCTAACCTGAGAAATTATTACAGTGGTTGCTCACGAGTTGGCCCATATGTGGTATGGAAATCTAGTCACTATGAAATGGTGGAGTGATCTCTGGCTCAACGAAGGATTTGCTAGTTTCGTTGAATACATTGGTGTTGATCATGTACGGTTTAAATGCAAATTCTATAACTTTATTGACGTGTAAAATTGCCACAATCCATCCTGGGAGTGTTTCAAATTAATGTGCTTCTTTGCATTCAGGTTGAACCTGAGTGGAAGATTTTAGAACAATTCGTAGTGGATGAGCTTCAGCACGTCTTCTCATTAGACGCTTTAGATTCATCTCATGCAATCTATATTCCTGTTGGACATCCTGACGAAATCGGCGAAATTTTCGATTCGATTTCGTACTCAAAAGGTTTGGAATCATTTTAATTTGCCATTTTATTCAACACTGGACATGTCTACATTAATTTGAATTTTACTCAGGCGCTTCAATTATTAGAATGATGAATCATTTCCTCTCTGAGTCAGTGTTTCGAGCCGGACTTGCCAATTATTTAAAGAAATGGTAACTCGTTACTTCAATGAATAAGCTGAATGAAATTATTTTACACATTTTAACATTTCATTCTACTTCTTACTTTCAACAGGAAATTCAACAGCACAGTCCAAGACGACTTGTGGGAATCTTTAACAGAAGTTGCCCATGCTAATCAAACCTTGAAAGACGGATTGACAGTGAAAGATATCATGGACACCTGGACACTCAAGAAAGGTTTTCCAGTAGTGACAGTTGAAAGAAACTATGAATCTGGCGAAGCTACATTCACTCAAGTAAACAACGTACCAATCTCTCTCTCTTAATTATTATTAATCTTATACTTAATTGTCATTGCTATTCGTGGTTTATTTTTAGACGAAATTCCAACTCATAAAGAACGAGACAGCAGCCAAAGAATACGAAGGCTACACATGGTGGGTGCCTATTTCCTACGCTTCCAAGACAAAGAATGCTGATTTCCAACGCACCCAGCCGGAGTTTTGGCTGAAGAGTGCTGAGAAAAACTCAACCCATTCTGTTGAAGTACTAAAGGACGATTGGATTATTGTGAACACTCAGGAAACTGGGTTCTATCGAGTCAACTACGATAAACAAAATTGGCAACTCATCATCAATCAACTTAAATCAAATGCTTCGGACATTCACATTATCAATCGAGCTCAACTTATGGATGACGCTTTGAACCTCGCCAGAGCTTCGATACTGCCATACGATGTGGCTTTCAACGTGACAAACTACCTTAAAGAAGAAACCGAATATTTACCGTGAGTTAATCAATCATAATCTTTGTGGGTATCCCGAGACAGTTTAAATATTGAATGTTCACATTTGATGCAGATGGGAAGCCTTCTTAAACAATTTCCACTATATTGCAACTATGTTGAGCAAATCCCCATCATATGGAGTGTACAAGGTATGCCAACTAATTACTGGAATCCGTCTCCACCGAACCGTTTCTATTTGTACACTTTGCCAGTATCGTTGTATCTAAAATCTAAATCTGCACTATGTGATCTTTCCTCAGACGTACATGCGGGAACTCATACGTAACGAATACATGAGACTCGGCTACCAGGAAAATGAAAATGATCCCCTTTTGACGAGACTTCACAGGATTAATGTGGCTAATTTAGCTTGCACAACGGATCTCAAAGAATGCATAGACTCGGCTAAGTCCCTCTTTTCCACCTGGATGAGTTCTGAGTCACCAGATACCGTGAATCCGTGAGTGACATTGATGAACATTTCAACGAAGAGATGAGACGAGGCATGAGTTAAGATTGTGGCCTGTGTATTTCTTAGAATTCCTACGAATCTCCGCAAATTAACGTACTGCATCGGAGTCAAAAAGGGTGGTGAGAAGGAATGGGACTTCATGTGGAAGAGGTACCTCGAAGGAAATGTTGCTTCGGAGAAGGTCGCTATCCTCCAAGCTCTCTCGTGCTCCAAAGAAACTTGGATTTTGAACAGGCATGAGGGTTTACATTTTGCACGGACCTTTGATGTGATAGCTGAAAGTGTGAATTGCTAAGAAATGTATCATAAATGTACGCAGGTACTTGAGTTGGTCCATTACTCCAGGCTCTGGAATCAGACGTCAAGATACTGGCACAATCATCCGGTCAGTTGCCGTCAACGATGTTGGAAACTACATTGCTTTTAACTTTGTTCGTGACAAGTGGTCTAAGATCAAAAAGCAGTAAGGACAAACTCGCATTAATATAATATGTGAGAAAGTGGTTGTGTAACAATGAACACTCCTTTCAGTCTTGGTGAAGGACTTTTCTCTATCGGAGGCATTATGAAGTCAATAGGCTCTCGTCTTAACTCAGACTTCGAGCTTGCAGAGGTAACACACAACAGCTCCCCAATCAGTTGTAATGCTAAGGTATTTATGATACTCAAACACACCCTATTATTTCCAGATGGAGAAATTCAAAGTTCGATATGCGAACGACTTGGGTTCTGCCAGTAGAGCTGTGGATCAGACGATAGAATCCGTCAACATCAATATCAAATGGATGGAAGATAATTACAAACCCATTGCTTCTTGGCTGGAAACGGCTATTGCCTCTCAAACTGCTGGAAGAAGTACTACTGGAAATCCTGAATTGTAGAAAAGTGTACTAAAGTTTTTACAAAAGCGTTTATTCTGTATCTTTTATTAATGTCGTGTGGTATTCCATCTGGATGAATTTGAGATTATTTACAAACCACATATTTTAATTATGACTCTCAATCTTGTTAATATTCTACTTTCACTGATACATGTATAGACTACATTTTACGGAATTTGAATAAATGTATATATATTATAACAGTCGTCTTTCCAACTTCGTTGGGAGACTTTAATGGACAGGGTTCAAAGATGAATGCATGTGCCATAAAGTAACATGAGACTTATAAAGCTGTAAATGATGTACATTTGACGTTTGTTAAACATAAAGAATCCATCAGATATGCAGATTGAGTGTTTTGTGGTTAGCTGGTTAGCATGATTTTTGTCTCAGTATTAATCATCATTTAGTTTTAGAAGATTTTCTTTTGATGAGAATGATGCTGTGATGTATGCAAATAAATTGTAGTAAGTTCCGAATTTATGTGTGTTTTAACCTAAGCTTAATAATTATGGTGATTAACTAATTGTAAGGATATATCGCATGTGCAGTATTGTGCAGGAAATAAAAATACACTCTGGCAGCTATAGATGTTTTATAATTGACATTATTTGTAGTTTAATAATCATCTGTAGTGCAATGTTTTAGTTTTCAGTAGATTAAGAAAGAGTTGAAAATAAAGTTCTGTTGAGAAAGGAAACTCCGAGAGGTCTTAGGAGAAATGCACTGGTTGATTCTTTGCATTAATTTTAAGCTCATTGTCAGTACGACATATGATTCTTCCGGTGAAGTAGACAAAACCGCAAGAAATCATTTAATGGTGGAACAACCGCAAAGTCGTGTGGGCCATGGCGATGTTGTGGTCATTGCAAGCGTCAATTACCACTTGGTCGTTGTTGGATCCAGAAGGACCGGCGATGAACTCAACACCACTCTGTAAATATAACATATTGATATGAATCATGTGTACAATACCCAAAATCTTTTAATTAATCTACCTGGAAAGCTCGATCAACATTGTCCCTGAATGGGAAGAAAGCATCGGAACTTAGAGAGACTCCCTTAAGTTGTTTAATCCAATCAGCCCTTTCCTGTTCTGTGAACAAAGCAGGGGCATTTTCATAGTTGGCTGCCCATGTATCCAGTTCCATATCTTTGCCCACAGTTCTGCCAACGTAGTTATCAATACAATTAGCGATTTCAGCTCGCTTTACTCCCTTTTTGAATTGCATGTTCAGCACTCGTGGGTGGTGCCTTAACCACCAGAGATTCGCTTTGTCTCCTGCCAATCGAGTGCAGTGGATTCGGGACTGCTGGCCAGCTCCAATGCCAATCACTTGGCCGTTCTTGGCATAGCATACGGAGTTGGATTGAGTGTATTTCAAAGCAATAGTGGCAACAATAAGGTCTCTGATCGCACCATCCTCAATCTAAGAAGAAAGTAAAGCAATTATCTTCAACCCGTATGCTTTTTATTTTTATCGTGCAGCGAGCTTACGGCATTCCGCTTGGTCACCAAATTGGAGAATACGCGTTTGTCAATGACAGCATCGTTTCGCTTCTGCTCCATGGAAAGTCCAAATAAAGTCTTGGTCTCCAAATCTCTAGGAACGTAGTTGGGATCGATCTATTCATGACAAAATGGCTTTATAAAACTTTTGAACCACTCTACAATCAAACAACAGGTCGTACCTGAAGGACACAGTAGCCACCACCCTTCTTCTTTTTAAGGATGTCCAAAGCTTCCGGAGAATATCCAGGAGCAATGATACCATCAGACACTTCTCTGGAGATAATCTTAGCAGTGAGGACATCGCAGATATCACTCAAAGCCACAAAATCACCAAAAGAAGACATTCTATCGGCCCCCCGAGCTCTAGCGTAGGCTGTGGCCAGAGGAGTCAGTTCGCCCAAGTCTTCCACCATACACACTTTTTTCTGGACCAGGGAATTATTAATAATACATCAGTAGCACGAAGTGCCTTTGATGAGACCATCTCAGGTACTTCGTGTATACAATTTTATGTTAATCAAACACACAAACCTCATCGGCACTCAAGGGCACTCCCACAGCAGCTCCTGCAGGGCTCACGTGCTTGAATGAAGTTGCTGCTGGAAGTCCCAACACTTCCTTCAGTTCCTTCACAAGCTGCCATCCATTTAGAGCATCACACAAGTTAATGAAGCCAGGAGACCCATTGACAACTACAATGGAAGCAATTATTATGTCCACCAATTAAGCATGTAATTATAATATGCATGAACCTAAAATACCTTTAAGAGGCAACTCAGGAAGAGTAGTAAAGATCTGAGCCGGTTTCTGGTGAGGATTCATTCCGTATCGGAGAGTGAGTTGAGAAACTCCCGAGGAATATTGTTTCCGGAAGTAGTCAGAAATTGCATTGTCATATTCTGCAGTATGAGTAAAGGCTTTCAGAGCAAGTCTTTGCCTGGAATGTATAGAGTTATATAAGTTATTGCATGTAGTCCAAGAAGATAATTAAGCATCTCATCCAATAACCAACCTCGTAGCTTCTTGGGTAGCTGCTCCTGTCTCAAGTTCTCGAGCAACTTGGTCATAATCAGTGGGATCGCAGAGGACTGTAACTCTCGCGTGGTTCTTGGCTGCTGCTCTCAAGAGAGTCACACCACCTAGAAAGATTCATTTAAGAGATCTTTAATCCTCACATGAATATAGAGAGAGAAAAAACATGAGGGATGGCCATGCATGTGACTCAAGAGGTTCAAATTATCGGCAGAGATAAAGAAGCCGATTGATTCTACAGCCATCTTAGATCCAGAGATGATTCAATGAGTTATTTAATCTCTTACCAATGTCAATATTCTCCACTGCTTCTGGAATTGACACACCCTCCTGGGAGACCGTTTTTACAAATGGGTACAAATTGCATACAACCACTTGGACTATCTTGAATCCTTGCTTGGTCATGTCGCTTTTGTCGCTTGCAATCTCTCTGGCCAGGATTCCTGGTTATCAAGCACATAATTGCGTGAAAATTGCTTCAGTATTACAGCACGGGGAATTTGAGATGAGGCTATGTACCAGCGTGAACTGCTGGGTGAAGAGTCTTAACCCTTCCTCCAAGCATTTCAGGGGCTCCAGTGATGTCCGAAACATCCTTGACTGGAAGTCCAGCATCCCGAATTGCCTTAGCAGTTCCTCCAGACGCAACCAACTCCAATCCGACTTTCTGAATTCTACGGGCGAATTCGATAAGTCCGGTTTTGTCGGACACGCTCAATAGTGCTAAAGGAAAGATAATTTAGTACACAATTAATTAATGACCACAGTGAAATTTTACCGTAAGAAGCCATGATGAACTCAAAAGAATTTCTCCAGAAGAACTTGACAGTCTATTTGGATATGCGTTGCATGCGAGGAACAAGACAACTGACACAGGGGAGATGAAGAAGATGCCACAAGATTAAGAGAGAGTATGGAAAAAAAGATTCGTATACTTCTACTGCATGGATAAACAACCCAACCAAATGAATAAGCAACAACAAGCATGTTATATCGTAAAAGCAAAGAGAAGTCACCAGTTGATATTTTGATATTCATGATTCCACTCCACATATACTTGCCTGTTGTGTGTGCTTTAATACGCATAGTGGTTGTCCTTCACCTTCCTTCAACTTTAATCTAATCTATTGGGTAACTGGAGAATGCTCAGAGCCAGAGCCACATGTGTATGTAAATTGTACACTCTTTCATACTACCAGATGAAACAGAGAGTTGGTTAGTAAATAGCATGTCTTATTTTAATGAAACGGAGGAATGAGTTTATGTCATAAACCGACAACGGGCAACCAGTCTGTTCGTGGAATAATCTTAATTACACTGAAACAACTGAAACTATCACAAAGGGCTCATTTTCTTCTATCACGCAACCTTCATGTCTTAAATATGGTCCTCATGCCTCAAAGTTTCAGATACTATACACAACTAAACAAAAATATCCCATGTTCAAAGCATACTGAAGAATGCAGTTTTTGAATTGTGTAAATACTACACATCAATGTTCTGCTTGTGTATCACTTGAGGAAAAGCTGCGGGTTTTAAAAAATAAAGCTCCCGAGAGCAGTGCTTTCTAACCAAACATTGAATGCTCAGGAATCAGGATTAAATACCAATTTACACATGCGAAAACGTCGAAGAGTTTATTCCGATTCGGATTTTGCCGATGACCAACATTACAGATTAAAGACACAAAACAAATTAGAAGATATTTTTTCTTGCGCATTGATTGGAAAACCCAGACTTTACAATTCACTCTCACTCTACATCAAAGTTCTTGACAAGAGCAAGAATTTCTTGTTTAAGGAAGGACATTTCTCCAGACAATAGTACAGCAGGAGCCTGGGAGACTTTAAAATTTAAAATCGATGCAGGGGTCAATTTGCATTCAGCGAGAGTAGAATTCATGTCAGATAGACATTCACCCCCGGACTTGATCAATTCAAAGGAAATCTCTTCGTTGACTAAATTTTCCTTGACAAACTGGTAAAGATCAGACACTTTCTCGTAGGCTTTGAAGGTACCCTGTAAAACATAAATTTCCTTTAGTTACGTCAAATATGTTTCGACTCAATTTTTACATAATAGTTGTGACATATTACTTGCAAAGTTAAAGCATCAGGAAACCTAACTCTCATGATTCCATATCTATAGAGTCGCTGCTCTCGAAGTTCATCTCGTTCTCTCATGGCTTGAGTCCGCAAAGTCAGCTCACGTTCAGCCAGTTCCGCTTTCATTTTTTGTTCCTTCTTAATCTCCTCAATCGAAAGAGTGTAAAACTCTTCTGGAAGTTCTTTCCGCTGATGCACTTCAGTTGGCATCAATACTTGAACATTCCTGTCTACTTCCGGTCGGATTGGTGTAGTTTGTTTCAAAGTATCACGAAGTTCCTACAAACATTACATTTAGATTTCATTGAATAGTGCAAGTACATAATTTAACTAATGAATTATTTAACTAAGTCTCACATACAATTAAATGCGGTATGAAATTGTCTTTATCGTCTGAAGTAAACACCCAAAACTCCTCCTCAGCAGGCGCATTTGGATCAACTTGGATCATTTGCTTCTCAAACCCAGCCGCTCTCAAGAACTGAATGGCACCTTCCACAGGAGCTATTTTATCACTAAATGTTCTATTTGAACATCTAATTTTCTTAAACTTAGGCTCGTCAGGATTTCCAATAATGTTATCCAAGATCTTACAGATTGTATCCACACAAACAGTCACCTATAAAGACAAAAAATCAATTATGTAGAAGCATGCTCAATTGACATTGCATGCACGCCTTTATTTTCGATATAAAACTTACCCTTTCTCTAGGCTTATTACAAGAATAAATCAACAAGCATGACGTCACGCCTAATTCCTCTTCTGGTTGCTCCAACAAAAACTGGCGAATGTTTTCTTCAATCTCTTCCCTGGGCAGGACCTCTTGACCTATAAATAATATCAATGTAATCCAATAATCTCTCAAGAAAGTAATGTATGCACAAAACTTGCAGAAATCTTACTAATTAAAGGGCAGGTAAAGAATACTCCAGTCACAGCATAGTCCGATGGATTGAACACTTTCTTTGGTAAATCCTCACTCACTGGAACCTGATCTCCTTGACTTATCTTCGCTTCCTGGGATTTCTCGGCATCCAGCTCCTTTTTTGCTTGCTCTATTAAGTTACAAGAAGGCAATAAACTTTATTACCCACTATCCAATGTCTTTATCCAATGAGAATCTACATTTATGATTTATTCAACCACAAAGTCTGCGTTTTGTATTATAACTCACCTTTGATAAACGCCAATTGTCTTGAAGCCAACATGTCTTTTGAATTAGCTTCCGGTTTCTTGTTCTTTTCCAACCTCGCTAAGGCTGCAGCTGCCGCTGCTCTCTTTTCATCAGACACGGACGTCGTCGCCACCGGATTACTCCGAGGGGCCTGCTGCCTCGACGTCTGTTGTCCTTGCGACGCTGCTGCTTCGGTTAACTTGTGTCCAGGCCCAGCAGACTTGAAATTTTTATCAATCTTCTTCTTGCTAAGAAACTTTTTGAGCGCGTCCATCTTGATTATCGAATAGAAGAACCACAAAAAAACTTAGTGTCAGTGCTGTCAAACAAACAACTCAACCTCAACTAAAACCTCTATAGCCTCGGGGAATGTTCTTTAGGTAACTTTAACTCAGATATGGAATTTTTAAGTTCCTCAATTAACTTAGATGAGCTCGATGGTTGAAGAAACTTATCCGTAATTTTGTTCCCGTAAGATCTCCAAAAGAAGAATATAAGAATAAAGTTGATAACCACAATGAACAAAAGGATCTTTGCAAGTTTAAGTTGAAACGCGTCAAGCAAATCTGCACCCTCAAAGTC
>JAQGAB010001445.1:0-16331 GCA_034696565.1 Isotomurus graminis
TGCAGATGTAAATATAAATTCACGTGTCTGATGGATCACTGAGTAACAGTATCATGTAAATAAAGATCTCTAAGTTCTGGTGTAAATCAATACTTCATGTGTTAGTAATTTCGTATACATGTAACTAACAAGGTGCTGCGAGTAGTTTGGTATTGATTGCGTACAAAGTTGTGAGTGAACTAGTATTGCACCCTTCTTACTAAGCCTCTCGTAATCAGCCAAATTGATATGGTTAATCAAAATGGGATTTGCTTAGGGACTTAGGGTACAATGTAGAATGGTTAGAGGTTGAGATTGAAATCGTTGCTTGCTGCAGGAGTAAAGAATACGTGTGCAGCAAGCGTGTACCACAACACAACTGGTTGGACAGAACAGTCTGAAGCTGAGCTATATATTCTTAGGCTTCATGAGTAAAAAACTTGAGACTCTCGAATGTTAGCGTTTGTGTATGGGGTAACTTCTGTACAAGAGTTTAAGCTGAAACTCAGCTTTCAAGAGTCACTAAAAGCGTTCTTTACCAGCATGCTTTTATTCGTGTACGTATGTGTATCATCTTCTCATTCTCCTATTTAAGCAAAGGTGCACTTGTTTCTTGTTAGTAAAGGGTTGCTTTTTGCTGGAAACGAAAAGTGGAAGAAGGAAACGAAAGGAGAAGGGTAAAAAATCTATACTTGTGCCTTTGCTTACTCCAATTTTCCCTTATTGTCATTTTATTGTTCTGGAAGCCTGAAGTTTATGAAGGTGGAGTTCATTTACTTGCAGGAAATCATTTCTCAAGTTTATTGGTGAATTTGTTGTCCATTTAGCGTACTTCGTTGAATGTGTATTATATAAATAAGGTTAGATCGTAGTAACGCATGTTTTCTTAAGTATTCTAGATTTTAAATCTTAACACAAGGTGCAAGTTAAACGTAAACTAAAATGAAAAGAAGGTATGGAACACTTTCCCATGACTGCTAAATGACATGATGGAGAAGCTTTTTAAAACTCTTACTGTGCACATACTCTGCTGGTTGTGTTGTGTGTGACTATATGACTAATATGACTGAGGACTAAGGATGTCTTGTGTAGGCTGTCTTGACTCTAATTTATAAAGGATGATCCTTTCTTTCCGTCTTTGAATCTTTAATCCCATTTTATGGTGAGACCAACTCCCATGAGAAAACTTTTAATCTCCAGCACATTCTAGTGAATCTTTTCTACAGGTTTGACTGTGAAATATAGAATACTTGTACAAAAAATAACAATAAAGCAAAAAACGATCTTCTTCTCTCTTCATGGAGTCCTTATTATCTTTCATAAGACAACAATTCTAGAAGATATCAAGTATTTTTTATCCATTGTAAGTGTAGTGAAGTATGCAAATAAATGATCATTTGCCTGTGATTACACAGAGTTATTAAAGTACCCCCGGTTGGTTCTTACCTTTAGGTATGTGGCACAATTATACTCGAACAAACACTAAAATTGTGTTGAGAAGTATTAAACCAACACACGAGTATCATTTTTACCCGAGGGACCACCGGATGCGAAGAGAAATAAAAGTATTACTTAAATTATGGATCAAAAGGTTTCGTTTAGAAATGACTCTGGGAGTGTAGAGTCTTCGTAACGTGAGGTTGTGGCTGTAAAATAACATTCGTGTAGACCGAAGAGTAACAGAAAAAAGAAAAAACCAGTCAGTCTGTTAGTGAAAACAATTAGGGCTAATTTCAAGTTGTGTTCATTAGGAGAATATTTTTATGGGAAGGTTGGACAGATGGATTGATTTGGGTAGGGATTCTGTCTATAAATAAAATATTTTTTTATTCAGCTTCGCATTGCCACTGATTTTTACTAAAAGAACTAACAACGCATACCTTCAATTATGGTTGTATTCTAAAAGGAAGGCAGTAAAGCAGAAATGATTTCTAATCAAATAGTTTTATAGGCTACAAGGCAAGGTCACCTTTACTTGGGGAACTTTTATCGTTGCTCACGGTTAAATTTTAAGGTGCATTTCTCAGGTGTACTTAACTTAACTATTTATACAATACTTATACAATCGGCTTTGCTTTACTCACTTTATAGCTTTTGATTCGGTTTGTCACTCCAACTTTGTCCTCAGAAATGAAAAAATTCACGAGTAAAATTTATAGGAGACTCTGCCACTCTTCGGTAAAGTATATTAAATGAAAATAAAAGCAACGCTTGCTTTCACTTAATTTATGTGTTGCATAAGTAAGCGTGAAGTGATGGTGAGTGGCAGAACTTTTTGTCATTTAAAATGTCTCATCCGTTGAGGTGAACATGAATCTGGTTGATGCAATCAGGAGGGCTATTGTGTTGATATTATGAACAACAGGAATCTCATTTTGATGCAAAGCGACTCTTACCTTGTGCTGTTGCTTTTCGGGAATCATTCCTTCACCATTACAATTCTGAGTGTCTTTTTGTGTGTCAGAGGACTTGTCAGTAGATCTGGAAAGATCATAAGAATCACGAGATAAGTAATGAGTGTTCCGTAAACATAGAAGTTAATCAACCTTACAAGATAGGAAAAAAGGTTCATGGAAAGTGTATTTTTATATGTATGCACGCTTGTTTAGCTGATTATGACAAGAGACAGTGGATTCACCGTTCTTCCCTATTATATTCGAGTTTCTTGTAGTTTATCGACACACAGAGCTCTATTTTTGGCCTACAACCTACATTCGACTCGCTTGGGAACAGTACACACTGACTTGAGTTTGAGTGAGTATCGTAATTCTATGGAATACATCCATATAAACTGCTATACGAGTTTATGCATTTTAAGTGAGTTAAGGAGAGTGACAGACAAGCTAAAAAAGTAAACTAATGAGTTGAATAATCTTTTAAAGATGGATGGGTATTAGGGTGATTTCGACAGAGTTCAACAGAGCTATATGGGTTATTTAGACAACGATACACAGTGTTCTTCCCTCAAGTTTGCATCTGTTTTGGGTAAACTGCCATTTTAAAGGTTTTAAAACTTGGTCGCAACGAGTCAAACAGTCTGACGGACCGAAGTTCCTGGCAGTGGGAGGACACACATGAATCTTTAAATATTATGATAAACTATATGGAGTGTGGAGAAAAGGGGTTTGTTGCACAGCCAGAAAATGACGGAAGTGAAGTTTAGACTTCCGAGCTAATCATAATTAGTTGGAACAAAAGGCTTTCCAAGCAATTTACGCAAAACGATGATGATGTTTCAGTTAATTGACCAGGGAAGCTTAGTCCGGAGTTCTTTGGGGTAAATCCGTCTGGTCTTATGAACCAGGAAGTGTGTTAATATTTGCAACCCAAAGTATTCACTACAAGACAACGTATTGCAGAAAACAGCAGCTTTTAGTTTCAAAAGGTTTCATACTTGTGTAAGGATAGTGGACGTACTTTAAATTATGTCTGACTCTAAAATATCTTTAAAAATTCGGATTTTATTGCACACTGGGATCTGCAGTAATTTTTATGTCTTCTGTTGAAAGAAAAAAAGTTGACTGAGATTTGCATGAGACTTTATGTCTTGGATGGAACAAGATGGGTATAGATAGATGAGACTACAAGGACCTCACTTGGAAAGAAATATGAATATGGTAGCTTCTGATCTTCACAACTAAAGTGTATAGGAGCATATATTAGTGAGTAGGTAGGTAGGAGTGACAAACAGTTAATACGGATTTATTTAGTCAAGTGTTAAAAACATGTCCTCGATCTGTAACTTGTGGTGATGGTGGAAGTCCTATCATAAATTGAATTCAGTTGACGTTGGCTTTAGTAAACTGGATGGAAGGACACGAGCATTGTATTAGTAACGTCACTTATTTAATTCATGGAATGAGCTACAAATGTCAAAGCAAATTAAACTGAATGTCCTCGAGTCCTAGTACTCCACTTACGATGATGGGTTTGATTCAAATTAAAAATTCAGACGGATAAAATCATCTCACAAGCAGTCATAAGGATTTCCCATTGGGACAAAACTAAATCCGTCCTAATCTTAAGAAATCATTTATCTCTTTTGAAATTATCTTCACTCATAAGATTTTAAAGGATGTGTATTAAAGGCTTTTTATTAACTACGGTCTCTTAATTAATAGAGTGGAATTTATGACAGAAGGACGAGCAATGGAGTTGCAATGCATTTGTAGTTGATTCTTTTTATAGCCTTCATTTCCTTGTAGTACATCCGAAGAAGTTGCAACACATACGAAGTACGTGTGCATGTTGCTCGTGTAAAGATACCTTAGTTGACAAGTTGAATTCTAAAAGGTATCTTAATAGGCAAAGCGAAGTAGGACTTCCTAGAAAGATTTCAGCGAGTAGAATCCTGATGAAGATTAAATTAATGCGTGATTTTTTCCAAAGGGCTCATATGTTTATGGGTGATATTGTGATATTACAACCTTATTGTTAAATTAAGTGACAAGACGATTTACCACTTTAGTTAGAGTTGGTGAACCTTCAAGTGTGGTACAAATTACAACATTACGATATTCTGAATACACCTTTTACAAGACAGAGTTATGAAATACTGGAGTACTTTAATGGGCTTCGGACCACTGGTTCATGTCATATTTTGCCTTAATAGAATTATGGTAGGACAGTAAATATTCTAGTGGAAAGATGTGCCGAGCAGTTATATGCACAATTTTGAAAGAAAAATATTCAATGCCAAGGAAGTCGGTGGGGACTCTGAGCGAACAAAAGAGGGGAGATTAAGCGAAGGAAATTGAAGCAATTTAAAGAGTTGCATGTATGAATGCATATGGGGATATCATGTGGGACCCCGAAAGAAAGAAAGGGTGAAAGAGTAGAAACTGTGATTTGTGTCATGTAACGATTGTTACAGTTGAAGAAGAGAGGAAGTAAAGATTGAGACGGTAAATTGGTCATACCCAGGTGAGCCGAAGGTGGACTGGGCTGGTGCAGGAAATTTTACGCTACTTGGGTCCACTTCCTCAAAACTGCTGGAAGTCCCAGTGGACCCATCGTCATCTGAGGAGGCTCCTTCGTCTTCGCTTTCTTTCGTGCCATACATTCCTTCATTCCTGTCCAGTTCATCCATCACAACTTCACTCGTGGACGAAGAACTGGACGAAGAGTCGTCATCGTCATCACTGAAGTCATCTGCATCATTCAGACTCATTTTTCTCTGAGCTTCACACAGTTCAGCTTCTGAGAAGTTTATCGGAGCTGGACTTGGACTATTAGGGATTAAAGCAGGAGACACAGTTCCCAAAATGTCATCTATGTTTGTCAGATTACTTATGAATAAACTGTTCTTCCTGTCTTGCTTAGTCTTTGGTTTGTTCCTATCTTGGCTGGAGTCTAAGCTTCCCTTCCGAGATGAAGCTTTAAGTGTACCTTTGAATGCAGCAGATGCTTTACCACTTTCCTCTACATCTGCAGTCACCTCAATTCCATCAGGACTTGTTCTTTCACCCAAGACAGGTTTATTAGTGTCAGCAACCAATTCCTCATCTAAATACGAGGCATCGGACATTTCGGATGTAGACGAGTCTTCATCCTCATCTCTCTGGGTGACATGGTTTAGTCTACCATCTCCCACAAGATCTTCTTGTACATTAAAGTCTTTGAGGGTTGGATCTTTAAACAAAGCTTTGCTAGGAGATTTGCCAAGTATTGATGGAACATCTGGACTGGAAGTCAGCCACCAGGGTAGTTCACCCGACTGGCACTTTCTCACCCAGGGCTTATCACAATCTAAGGTTCGGAGTAGGAAGGAAGTCTGAACAGGTTCTGCAGCAGACTTTGGGTCTTCCTTAGGAGGAGACGGGGGTTTGGGAGGAGACTTCCTGGGGGCCACTTGAGACGAAGGTGAAGATTCTTTCAGAGAATTCTTGGGAGAAGACAAAGCTTTGGCTTTAGTGGTCAAGGAAGATGCAGGAGCAGTATTAGTGGTCATGGTGGTTTTTGTTCGTTCTTTGCCTGCGGAAGATAATAATAACGATCCAGAAGGAGGTTTATTTACAGTGAGATTGCCGATACCGCTACCCTTTTCTACTTTGACACTTGTACTGCCATTCATGAGCTGATTATTATGATCATTATGATGATTATTACAATTATTATTCTGAGCAGTTCTCTCCACACTGTTGCTTCGACTGCTGACTCCTGAGGAATTATTGCTGTTTTGAGTTACACTTCCCCTGCGTCCGAGTCCTACAACGCCTACTCCTTTATCTAATAAACTGTTATTGCTGCCATTACTTAATATCTTCTTTTTAACCTTAGTAGTGGTTGGATTAAGTTTTGTAGAAATTACAGGAGTACTGGGAGCAATGGAAGGGTTGCTTATGCTGCTACTCGTGCTGCACGTGGACTCTGAATCTGACGCATTAGAGCTTGCAGTACTTAATTTTCTAAGTTGACTTGTTATACTCTTCGTTGATTTCATTTTAATGAGTCCTACGGCAGCGGAACCTGTTGCACCTCCTGTGAAAGATGCGTCTGTTGATGATGAAGTATTATTATTGCTCGTGGCTGGTGGAATTTCACAAGACTGGGGCATCTTATTGATTGATTTGCTGTGAAGTAAGGAACGAGTAGGCGACGAGGATTTTGTGGAAATCGAAGATATGGGAGCATCAGTTGGTGGCCTACTGGGTGGGTCACGTTTTGTGTTGTTCAACAAAGAAGGTGAGCTACTGATACTTCTAGTGGGGCTATTAGTTTGATTATCGCTGCTATTGTTGGTGATAACATGAGATGATGAGGTAGGAGAGTTTTCAGCAGCAGACTTTTTCATTCTCAATTCTTCCTGCTTTTTAGCAAACTCAATTTCTGCATCTTTCGAGTCGAGTCCAACATTGAGGGCAGATTTACGGAATTCCTTGTTTGCTACTGAGATGACAAATCCAGAAGGAGTGTCTGTTGTAGTAGGGCTTGCGGCTTTGTTGGTGAGAGATGGTCCACCATGGGGAGATGAATTTGTCGTGGTGGTTGTTGTATTACCTGCAGAGGAACTAGTCTCTTGGGCATTGTTACAATTACCAGGGCTCTCAGGAACATTTGTTTGATGGGAAGATCGTGATGATTGATCACTACCACTTGTCATCGTCCCAGGGGTTTTATTACGAGCATTATTGTTAATGGATGAGCTACCGATGATGCTACTGCTGCTTGGCTTCTCAGAACTTTCTACCTCTACATTTACACAAGTTTCTTCTTGCTGAGCATTTGCATTATTTGTTTTTGCCGAGTTAAATCGATTCATAGCAGTGTTATAAGTATTCTGGTAATTCATGGACACAGAAGGACGAGGAATTGCTGAGGGCTGGAGAAGTTTTGGTTTTGCTTCTTCGTCTGTCTGTATGCCTTTGTGTTTCAGGACTCCGTCGTATCGGGAATTGAAGATTCTCGGCTCGAAGGAAGGAACTTCCTTGTGCGAGATTTCGTCTGCGTCGTCTTCTTCCTCAGTATCTTCTGAAGAGGTTTTGGATGAAAGGACGTCGAGGAAGGTGCAAGTTCCTCTGCTTATCCAGGAGACTTCTGTAAGATTATTTTCAGCCAACTGGGCTAGTTTTGTGGCGTTTTCCTTCTTGGTCATTTCCTTTTTAGTTTCCTCTGCCAGCTTGGCAGCTGCTTTAAGCGTAGATGCTGTGGGAAGTGATGAGCTGTAAATTGCATGAGATGTTCCACTGCGGAGACCGAAACGCGCAGTAGTTCTTAAGGCACTGGAGACTGTAGATGAATTTAGGGCGTCGGGAGTTCCAGCAAGCGTTCTGGAGGAGTAAGGACGATACCCTGAAGTAAGTCCTGTAGAAGTAGACGTCGTCGGGGAATCTGAGACTTCCTTTGCAGGCTCCTTCGTAGAATTCTGTAAACTAGAAGTATACGATTTCCTAGTTTCCATCAAAGGAGTTTTAGGCTTTGATAAGATGGATTCCTTAGTTAAGGAAGAACCGTCCCTTCCTCCCGAGGTCGAAGATGCTGAAGACATGTCTGAAGCCCTGGAATACGCAGAAGAAGCAGCAGCATTTGTCCTGAATGAAGAAGGACTTGATGATGAGTCATTTGACTTGGATGAAAATTTTGCTGAAAGAGATGAAAGTCCGTAGCCACCAGAAGATCCAGTTCCAGTGGAAGTTGCTGCTTTCTCCTTGGCAGCTGATCCATACGAAGAAGAAGAGGTTGAAGTGGATTTACTTCCTCCGTAGGTGAGAGACGAAGTTCCTCTAGCTGGCGAGGTGGACGACGCATCTCCTCGTGAAGACAACGAAGATGAGAATCTGCTCAGTCTCCCGGGATTTGGTGTTGATAAGCTCGACGTAAAGCTTGACTCCTGTATGATTAAAACAAGATTAATATAAACTCGAGACTTGCTCCAACAATAATATTTACACTATACATCTTAGCTTTGAAACCAGGTTGAGATATTTGCAAACTCATCCTACTACTTATCTCTGGTAATCGTGCTTGTTGGTCAATATGCCATTTCATGCAATGCTGCTATGTTTGCTTTCGTGGTTTCATGTGTTTGCTGAAAGTTTTAGTGAACAGTGGGATATTATTGCGATTAAGGAAGGTACTACACGTGTCCTCAAATGGTTCACAGGTTGACTTTCACTTCCAAAGGCACAAGTAAACTGTTTTCTCTTCCGCAAGTAACATCTACCGAAATAAGAAATAAAAAACGGGATGTTTACCCTGCTTGGCGTAGAATCAGAGGACTTCAGTCCAGCAGCAGACAGGGATGATGAATATTTGCTGGTGGCTGAGCCACTCGTGGACGCAGTGGAGGCCAACGAAGAGGTTGAGGATGCTGGGGAGTAGGAAGATGTCCCCAGCCCTGAACTGCCCGTGCCTCCTCCAAACCTTCCCTGCGAGAGATTCAACATACTTTTCTTTATTTTGTCCCATGAGGTATTTAAAAGAAATAAAAAGTAAGTCTTAAGGTCAAGTTAAGGAGAGGCACACGTCACACAGTACACAGATAAATACGGAATCTTGATAAGTTAAACTCTTCTAGAAGGGTTAAATTTCCTGGCAAGGATTAAGTATTCCTTTTAATTTCTCTGCAAGGATTACCCTTTAATTCCGGTGCAAGTATAAAATACTTCAAGAGTCATGATACGTTTAGAAACACCCAAAGGCATACTTTGTACACTTTCCAAAAAACAGTTAGGAATGTCTGGCAAATATAATCGATTGGGACATGTCATCATGATCATGAATAACCTGTGAATATGAAATCGATACTATTTTCCGTGAGAAATGTGAAATCATCCAATTTCCCAGTTTGTCTGGAGAGGAAGCAGAGGAAAGATGCAGTTAAAAGTTTTTTGACTGTTTCGTTTACAGTTGGGTGAAAGAAGCTATGGGTGATCATATGATTTGCCTGTAGAGTGAATGCATTTCATTGGGAGATTTTGGCAATGCCACGGCCCTTCGTTTTTTGCAGACTTGTTTTGATAGAGATAAATGCAAAGCATGGTATTTAATGGGGAATCGTAGTACATTGGGTAGAAAATCTTTAAGAGGTTGACGCTCTTCGCATAACGTCCTATGAACTTAAATCAAAGCGGATTTGAAAGTCTTCAAGCGTATTGCATGAATAGGAATGCAAGGGAAATTCTAATAATTCTCCCATCATTAGGTGTGTGTGTGTTTTTGTGTCTTCATCCAAAAAGTTTTAGCATGAAATGTCCTCGTTTATCAGCCAAATTAGAGGAACGATGTGCATTGATTTTAATTTTTTTGGTTTGTGAATTGAAACTGTTCCGTGTTTTTATACACATAATCCCAACTGGTTGTCATCGGATGAGAGAGCTTTACTTTATACTTTTTAGTTTGTAGGTATAAAATGCTGTGAGAATACGTATGTATTATTGGAATTTCGGATTCTTGTACAACTGTTTTCATACATATCATCTTAATTTGGGGGGAATGATGTGTACTTATGTGTAATAGCAACTAATTAATTGAGAGAGTTCTTGCATAAAACACTTACATAATTGCTTCTGTAAGATGACATCACGTTGATTGACTAACACGGAGTATAGTCAACTTTGTTACCGATGAGTTAGTTCAGTTAGCTGAGAACTGGGAAGATGTGTGACTCGTAGATGAAGTCATTGTGGCCCGAGGATCGGCTTATTTAATCACGCAGCTAAGAATGAGTAAAAGCCCTTAAATCAATTGGAGAAAGAATGGAGATGATCTCACTTATGGTTTGAAATTCGAATTTATACACACTTTATGAGGTTTGAGCCTCCCGAAAGTCATCTGGAGCACGTATGCAAAAATATTGACTAGTTTTCACAGTTTGGGTTGGCTAACTCACACAATGCAGAGATCCCAGGGCACTTGTAAAATAATTGTAAACTGTTGATTGATCAAAAAGTGAACGTTATACGATCTTTAGCTATGAAATGACGAAATAGACTGGAAACACAGTGAGAAATTAAATTGTTAGACACAGTGGGTGAATCGAAAGTTGGAAGCACCAAGAAATAAATGAAAGATGAGTAGGATTAATGCGATGATAGTCGCTCGATTCGTAGTTTTGGCGAAGGTTTAGTTGTAGACGCACCATTCAAGTTTGAGGTTTCGAATACAGTTCAATGACTGAATTAAATTAAAAACACTAGAAGATGACAAGGAATGAACGGGTAAAAGGACGACGACGATGCGGTCGGTGGATAAGGTGGCTACTAGTGAGATAGAGAGGACAATCTGGTGGTTGGTTGGATATGTTCTTAGTTCTTCGGTAGACTTTCTTCGGATAACCTCAGCAGAAGACGACGGAGAACTTGTTTGAATTGCATAACGGGGTGTTAAAAAGTATGAGATATACTTTTGTGAGAGAATGAGAGTCGTCGGGTCGGATTATCAGAAGTTGTTCTGAGATTTTGTATAGGATATGCATCTAGAGGGTTGTTAGTTGTTAGTATGAGGATACGACTCTAGAAGAACTACTCGGGAAAGAAAGTTTCCAAAATAAACCCGAAATCTGATGGTGTGTATGTATTTGAATGTAACAACGAGTTGATAACACTAAGGTTGGTTCTTATACGGCGTATATTTCATTATTACACACATGCAGCTTGTGTAGGGTTCTTCGGTGTACGAAGAAGTGTTTCTGTCTCTTTCTGTTTCTTCAGAGATGTTGTCCTATTTTTAGCTGACCGTCCTCATCATCATCTTTTTGTTCCATGTACATTCAACTTTCAAATGGTGAGATGAAATCATAAGTTCTGTGAGAGAGTCTTTGAGGGAACGACGAGGACGGGTGCGTCCGATCATACGTATGATTTTGAATGGGAATATTGGTTCAACTAGGGGTTCAACTAATTAGTGGAAATTGAGAGCGGAGCAGTATGGAATATGAGAACGTCTGACGGTTTGACAAAAGTCTGCAGTGCCGATTATGTCAAGAATTGAGTTGCACAACTTAACTCTTTTAATATTTCTTGGCTTCAAGTGCAATTGGGCTGTTATTTTAGCGTAGGATGGGAGATTTTTGGCTTTCAATAAATGAACAAAAGTTTATTTAGTTGATGAAGAGTTCTTAAGTATCTGGAAGATTGTCAGTTGAATATACGAAGTAAAACATTAAGATTTTGGCTTGATGGATATTTAAATTGGATGAAGTTAACATGGAAATCATTGGCCTTCGGATTGATTAAGTTATACCCGTGACATCCACAACATTCTAGTTCAATGATGCAGTTCTTTAATTCAATTAAGACCTAACTACGCGATGCAAGCGGTTTTGTTCCTTCAAATTAGAAACTACACTGCAAATACTGCACAAAAGCAGAATGAACTAACAAATCACCACACGGTTGACTGTGTGCACTCCCTTATAAATCAGGGTGAACATTTATTAATTATTCGATCTCGACGACAATACGCTTTAATAATTAACCTTAACGACACTGGTAAGTCAAAGCTGATTGATGTTGCATCTTCAAACCAACCATATTATTCTGTATGCATCGTAAACAGTAATCTACCAGTCAGAAATCTAAGTTGAAATGTAAGTATTTTACGCTACAAAAGTAGAGATGGTTTGATCGAACTTCTCATTCCATCGGATTCCCTATTCGTGATATAAACAATTTAGGGCAGTGAAATGATAAAGAAATCGACATCCAATAAAGTACAAAAGGTTACTCGTTCTGAATATGAATACTCAGTGAGCAACAGGGATATCATTTTCGAAGGGACTGTTTAATAAAGTGAGTAATTGAGAAAAGTTACAAACATACTCAACAAGGGACTGTACCTCATAATAATAGTAAATAATCCTTTACTCTACGAAATGAAGAGAAACACGCTTAATAACAGAAAATTAAGAGAGGAATATCCTTCTGTTTCTGTCTGAAGATGCTTGAAAAGTAAAATACGGTAAAGGTGAAGAGCAGAAGGTGGGCGTTGTTCTGGTTTATTCCTCTTTCTTAGAGGTTCCGGTTGCAGCAGGAGCGTCTGAAAGAACGATGCACAATTCCAATAAAACCGTTCCATCTCACATTTCGTTTAATAAGACACAATTAGTGGGGAAGATTTATACCTGCTGGTTTTGAGGACTCAGTTTTAGCGACGTTAGCTTCATCCTTACTTGGCTCATCGAAGTTCGATACCAAATCAGGGACGTCTTCATCGTCACTATCGTTATCTCCTTCTTCACCGGCATCAGTTTTACCCGCAAGGGATCCCATCATTTGTCCAAGTCGTTGTTGTCCACCGGTGTAAGCGAACCGTCGTACGTGTTCCAAACTCTCTGGTCCCATTTGACTCAAAATAGAAGGAAGCATATCCGCCACTTCTAAAATACCGAAATACAAGCAGTCGTAACACTTTCTTCTTTGTCAAACATCTTCCACTATCAAAAAACCAAAATCTCACCTTTAGTTTCACCGTGTCCAGTTACAGCAAAGACGTTTGAGCCAAGTGACGCCTGTACTTTCGGGTTATTGAAATGAATAACAGTCCCATCGTCCTTTATCATATTGACCTGAAAAACAACAAAGAAAACACACATAAATCTCACGTAAATTAACTCGCACTCCAACCTACAACAATCAAAATATACTTAAACAGGTACCTCTTCAATTCCAGGTATAGTAGAAACGGCAAGTTTCTTCAGAGTAGATTGGAGTTTCTTATCATCAGTCGTGGCGCTCCTGTGAACAACCTTCTTCTTCCTCCTCGCGGTCCCCTTCCCCCCAATGCGCACCTGCGCCTGCATCCTCGCCAATTTTTCTTGATCCATCCTTTAATTAACACCAATTAATGATTAATACTTTTCGATGATTCATCTACTTAAATCCTCCTTTGTTTGATTTTCTACACTAAATTCTCCAGTACACACACTGGACCGGGGACTTGAACGATTAACAGGGGTTCGAAAACGGTGGTAAAAGGTTGGTTTGGATGGGCGGGGAAGAGGGACGAAGAAAGGGAGGTGTGCCGGTAAGGACTTACCTGAATGAGAGAGAGACGATAAGTGAGAAGAGCGGAGCGAGGGTGGTTGTCTTTGTGTGGACGAGGAAGTGAAGATGGAGAGTCGCGTGGTGCTCAAGGCCGGTGGGTCTTCCCTCCTCCCGCCAACACTCGCCAGATGGCCCTCCACCGCCAACAAAGACAACCATTCCACTATTTCCATTTCCCAGACTCCACTTGTCCACTTCCCATGTGAAGATGTTTGGGAATGTCCACTCCGTCCACACGTGTCGACTCCGACAACCTTTAACCTTTATGATGATGATGAGGAATGACATTTAGAGATGATATCATAAATACCGTGTATTCTGGTAGGTCAGTTCCAGTGCAGCAGATCAGATGACATGTGTGTGGATCATGTTTATCGGGGATTTGGAGATAAACAAAAAGATTGGCGTTATGTAGTGCTTTTACTTATGAAACTTTGATCTATGAACTTGCACAGGGATATGATTAGGCAGTTAATGTAATGTAATGTATGATTAGGGTGTTAATGTAGTAGATAACAAAAAGGTGATTGACACATTAATCCAAGATTATTGTGCATAGATACACTTGAGGGTAAATGCAGTTTGATTGTTTAATTTAGTTGGTATAGTTGGATTGTAAATAATTGAAATATTTAGTTTGATAAAGTCGATGGAATCAGTGCATCGGGATATGAATGGTAACTCAGCGTCTCTCTTTTATTCTTCAATAGCGAAGGTGACTCCGTTTTTGTTCAGCCGTGAAACAAGAGTCGTTTTTGCAAATGCAGCTCCAGGAGGATACACTCCACCCCTGAAAGGAAACACACGATTGCATGAAGGTCATGGTCAGCTGGGTAAAACGTACACAGAACTGTCATTGGACAATGTTTGAGTATTTACTTGGAAGGCATCTTGTCGCTTTCCTTGAGAACAGTGATGGCTGCCTGAAGAAGCATGACGCAGGTCGCACCATATCCTGGGTTGGTTCCCGAGACCTATAGCCGAACCCAGGGCAAGTGTTACTTTCAATTCTTTATCACACAGCATACAATTGCTTGGAGCGTATTAACCTTGACAGTTTTTTTCTTGTTGGGAGGTTCCGTGTGTTGATCATTGGCATCGGCCAAAGTCTCACTCCACCCTTCACCAACTAAGGTTACGGCGAATTTCACGTTGTCCATTTCCTCCCTGGAAGGACCCTCATGAGTCACGTAACCAAAGGAGAAGAATCTCGGGTACTGCAATTCACAGTTTCCAGATTAATAAGACACTTGATAATAGTTTGGAGCGGAGTGAGTACCTTTTCCAGGAGATATCTTCCAAGACGGAATTGAACAAGGACGCCAAAGATAAGTCCCCCGATGATGAGACAAACTACTGCCAATAGAGATGACTGCTTAGCATACGCGCCCACCTGAACCGGTCGCTTCTTCTCGGCTTGATAGAAATGTCGTTGGGACCGAAGGATGACAGAACGGTCAGATCCAGGGAAAGGCAGACACCATCCATCAACCACATTGCTGTAGTGCACGAGCGACCTAATCCAGTAATTAAACCAAATTGTCAGTATATCAACAATCTCAATGAAAGTGTATGAAAATACCTCGACAGCAACTTGTGCTTGGGTTTGGGCAACGGCTCTGGGAATAACTGAGCTCGGAGCGGTTTTAGTTCCTTTGCATGGGCCATTCCGTAAATTGCTGACTGCCATGTTCCATAGTGAATCTTGGTAGACTACAATAAACAATTAGACAAGTATAATTAAAGTCTAATCATTTGTTAGATCTGTGAAAGACGAGTGAAGACGTAAACATAAATTACCTTTGCTCCTTCGTTGTCCGTTTCCACATATTCCTCCACAGAGTTCACATCACCTAGAATTATTTAATTTCGTATTTTAAAATCAAGTTGAATTGATAAGGACATGTCTTTAAGGCAAGAGAGATGAACGGACCTCCGAAGTTTTGGATGAGATAAGTTGTACCGCAGTCTGCAGGAATGGAGTCAAATCCACACGCACCGACGACATAGACGCCTTTCTCCTCAGCCTCCTTGTGGTACTTCAGCTGCATGCTTTCCAGATATTGCGGTTCACCACTCACGTCAACGTGGTGCGTCCCTTCCGTCAAACACGCCTTAACTACCTTCTCCCCAAAGAACCGGTACGGACCAACGCAATTAATCACCACTGTTCCCTGGCGAGCCATTGCCTGCAGAGACTCTTCGTTCGATACATCCGCAACAATTGTAGGAATGTTTTCCAGGGACTCTCCTATGAAACACATCAATCAATCCGTTATATAAACTTTGACCTCACTTTAGTAGATCCTTTTTAAGTGAAACTATATCTTGACAAGTCTTATTACCGGTAGACGCTGACATCTCCGCAAGAATCTCCTTCAACTTGCCATCCGAGCGTCCGGAAACAGCCCACGTGAACCGTTCTGAAGCTGGAAGATTCTTAAGGGTGAGAGCGACAGTTTCGACGACATATTTGCCGGTGAAGCCAGTAGCTCCGAAGATGATGATGTCGTATGCACGAGACATAGTGGTGGAGGTGAAGTGTGGACTGGAGAGAGATGTCCAGGAGAATAGAGAGAGATGGAAGAAGTTGACCCTCGGACTTTTAGTGAGCGTGGATTAATGTGGGAATGAGTCAGAAGAGTGAGATTAGGGTGAGTTCAAGTTCAATCTCTGCTGCTGTCACATTTAAATGTCATGCAAATGCACGTTGACCACTTGTGTCATGTGTGTGTGTGGTGAACTGGTGGAAGTACTGGATAGTCTTCGTGAAGGAAGAGCTTCGTTAGGCAGTCGTAATTTATGAATCATAAAAAAAGTCAAAGAGGAATTATATGCACGAAGTGAGACGATATGTAGGCGGATGGA
>JAQGAB010001446.1:0-16325 GCA_034696565.1 Isotomurus graminis
ACTCGAAGTATTATTGGGAAATGCTGAACGAATGAAAACATTTAACACACGCATTTAACACCCGCAATGAGTATTTAGTAAAAAAAATTATGAATAGAATGTGTCTTCATAGTAGTCGACCCTGTTTCAAATCACAAGCATAGAATTAAATATGAGATTGATAACTGATCGTGGGAAACTCATAGTAAATGACTCCATATGACTTTCGACTTGTCTCCAGAATGAATAACCCAGAAGGTCCTTCGAATTTGCGGCTAGCTTGTTCATTAACAGCATGGTCAACTTCAACGGTCACAACAGATAACTTTAAGGTTGTAAGTTGCAACCATTAATTTCAATTCAAACCTCATTAAATCAATAGAACAAACATGACCATACTACCTTTATTACGTGATATTTAATCCATACATTTTCAACGTACTGTACCTGATGAAATTTACTAACATTTTTAAACCCCGAAAACAAGTCAAGAAAATGAAAACTGATTACTACATTGTGAGTGTGTAGTACACGCATGGTAGTATAACAGTGCTGTGCTATCGATAAATAGAAAAGTGAAACTCGATGATGACAATGTAAGCATGATTTGGGATATTATTGGGAAGACTGTGAAATGAAACACGGCAATTGAAAGGATGAAAAATTGTGTCAGCTTAACCAAACCTAAATCTATTTACTAGTTCTGCTGTTCCATTTTCTCTCCCTAAACTCCATTGCATAATGTAAGAGCAGTTCCTCCGTGACATGAGCCTTCTTATACACATTATCACTATTACATATACATACAGTCTTAACTCTCAACCATGATGGTCAACTCCACGCAATTATGACCAATATGTCACCACTAAACTAGTATTTCTTGGCCAAAAGTTAACTCATCTCGAAAGAGAAGCAGTTACTTTTGGTGCAATGTAGCAATATATCTGTGCATGCAAAAACACATTTCACGCTCGATGCTTACAATACCTGTTCAACTGCATCTCATTTGGAATTTGTAAAGCCTGCAATACTTCTTTAGGTTAATGCATAAAGCAAATTCTCCTTTTAATAATAAAGATAAATGAATTATTTGAGAAAGTCCAATCACATTAAAACTACTGCAAAATACATCAGTGACTACTACTACTGCTTTTGCTTTAGCTATCTATTTTAACTGACAAAAGTAGGAAGAATGTCTATCATTCGGAACAACGATGTTGAAGATAAAGTATGTGAGTGTTACTTCAAATTGAGCTTGATTACATCTGAAAATTGTGCTAAAATATCTCGGTATGCAAGTTGAGGGTTAATTAAGATTTATAATGAATTTTATAAACCAGCTTTGTCTTGTCAAATGTCTTTGATTGTAAACCAGCATAGTACTTTATGATGTACCCTTTGACATTACCCACCCATTACCCATTATGAGCTTTATTAAATGGTTATTACTAAAGTCATCCTCTGTCTAAACTCTTTCTGACGAAAGAATTGAAGAATAATCAATAATCTGAAAAATAGGGTCTGCATTTTTTTTTACTATGAAGAGAATGTTTGAATAATTATAATTTTTCTAATAATAAAAATCTGAAAAATGTACACATTTAACTTTCGAACACAGCAGAAAAGGCCAGTTAGTCAGTTTAGTTGAATTTAATAAGCTAACCCCTAGTTCATGGGTCATTAACATGAGCAGGTATTACACAGGTATATTACAAAACAACTACAAAACGTCCTTGTCATGTCCCCCATGACTCCGTAGTTTTCGTTTTTCCATAATTGATTACTGCAACCCTCTTGCTTGATATACATCAAGTTTATTGCTATGCAGTCTTTGTGTTGCACTTACAGAGGAAAAAGGTTAAAGCTGGTAAACCCTTCGAGGATATACGAGGAATTGCGAGTCGATTGTTTCAGAGCAACAACAGTGACAGAAAATAATCCAAAGAAGGTCACCTCTACTTCGTGGCACTGGCAACCAACTTAATTGTAGTAAAGGAATAAATATGTCCTTCATGTAGCAAACTTGCTTCCCAATTCAATTTATATTGTTAAGAGGGAACTCGCCATTTCTAGCACTGCTGACTGCAAGTGAAGTACTTGCCGTTACATCAGAGAGTCTTCTGAATAAAAAATAGGACCTAATAATCCACTGATGGTTGGTTGAAACAAATTAGATTATGCATACAATCAACAAGATGTAGTAGCAGTAGCATTCATATTCAAAATGAAAAACTAAATTCAAGAACTTGTAAGTCACCGATGTAAGAAGGAAATCAAGTAGGTAAAATATATGTGTAGTTAGATGTAAGGAACTGCACTATAACACTTGGACTTGAAGATACATAAAGTGAACTGTGTGATATGCATTGCTTATTTTTCGTTTTAGTTGTACTTCCATTGCTCATTCGACGCTGTCGGCTGTCTGTCCCTGTTGACCTTTTAAGTTTGTCTGTCCAGAATCTGTCCCTTACTTCAACTGCATTCATAGGCTCCTGATAACTTCAAAATCCTTCAAAATTTCAGATCTCCTATTATTTCTTATTTTTACCCAGTCTAGTGTCCTTCAGTTTGCATTGGCCTCTATTGGCCTGTTTATATTTTATCTGTGCGCAATGTCAACTAGTAAAAAAGGTGATCTCCTTCAGTATTTCATCTCATTATATCATGGATTTATGATTTGTGAATTTCAATTATAGTGAGTTGAAGACAGATAATCGTCTACCCAGACTCAGCTGTCAATTTTAGGATGAGCCACAATCATAGCCTATGACAAATCTTTACAAAAATACTGTAACCGTTATGTTACTCTCTGTCTTCATGTTTTACCTTAAACATCATTCAATTCTTTAAAGTGGATCTTTGTGAGAATAAAACTATTTATTCCTCTCATGAATGATGAAAACCAGTACGGATCAAATTATACATTCATTCAGCAACATTGCAACATGATGATGATAGGCTTTGATCAACAATAACATGACATCACTTGTAAGCTGGAAACTATCCGTTTACCCTTTCACCACCTTTTCACACGCTTTTTACGACTAATTAATATTAAGTAGAATAACAGACTTGCTATGTCACTGCCCAGCCATGTCGAACAAACATTAAATTAAACTTCGTTTCTACACACACCTAAATGCAACTTTTCACATCTTATCTTCAGTATGCACGCTTCTTGTTTAGTGACATTTTGCACTGATCCTCAGATCCTCACTAACTTTAACGGTGTCATTCTCATTAGCCCCGTGATTGTCAATTCGATACAATTTCTCTTATTTTTGGTTGCAGTAAACTGACTAAAAAACTGTTCACGTTTCTTGACATTCTCGTCTTCTCGTTGAATGCTCTTTAGTCTCAAGCAGATAAGGAAAGGACAATCGGCGAATATGTTGATTGTCTGTGAATTTCGTCCATATAGATAGTAGTGCTATGATCAGTTTTTGAAACCTACTGATTGACACCTTTGGCTAATCATGCATTAAATGAGTTTTAATTCATCATTATTCATCCCTGAGTTGCATGAGTATAATGAGTATACATGTTGGTATTAATGAAAGTTTAGTTTTTGTTCAACACAATCAGCAAAAGCTTACCTAATTTCAGTAACTAAAAACTAGTCAATTACTCTATGTTTTACTTGTTTCACTATATTGCGAATATAAATATAAATGTTTGAGAAATCGGAGGTGTCCGGGATGAGAATGAAGTTCCATTCATGCTTGCAATCAGACTAACTGGCTGCTTTAAAACTGCTAACTTTTCATTGTTGTTTGACGTTACATTTGATATAATACTCAATGCTAGTTTGCACTGAGAAAACAAAATGTTGGGAATGGACACTTAGAAAACGAGAATGTCGGAACTTGCATTTGACCACATAAAAAAATTTGCTCTGCAGCGGATGTAAGTGTTAGATTAGTAAACCCAATGGTTTCATATTCACATTTTCCCATGATCACAGGCCTGGAATGGAGGCATTATTAACTGACAGGCTTGGAGACGAATATAAACTGAGCTCTTTCATGCACCTCACGCCATACATTATGCCAACCACATACCACTTTACACTACTGAAACTGAAGGCAGAGGTTTGAAAAAGAATCTACAAACTAGTAGGAACAGCTGTGCTCCGTGTCCTAGTCGCCTAGTGTACATTGTACATGTGGTCTATCATAGTTTCTTCATGGTCGGTGCAGTGAATGGAACTTAGTCTTTCCACATCCTTAATAAGATCGTTCACTTTAACCTCTAATCGTAGATACTGAAGAGAAAATTTTCTTTCTTTATTGAGACTTAGCCGTTAAATGTTTGCTCATGCTAGGGACCGAGCCCTTCTTATTCCCTGGCCCCAACTCCTTGTATTATTAGCATCTGGAACTGGAAGTCCGGACTGACTACAGACATTGTTACTTTGTTACAGTCTGCATTTAGTTCTTGCACGCCAACACCAGTTCATGTATGTGTTAACTTCGACAACTCATTGTTAGACAGAACACAAGTGACCAGTAAACGAACACATATATGACATGACTAATTGACTCAGCAGCTAGATTATTTATAAATAGGACAACTTACTGACTTGCTTTTCTGTTGTTCCCACTACTTTTCCACAGAGAAGTTCCAGAGTTAGTTTAATACCATACTTTCAAATACCAATGTGATTTATTCATTCTAGTGATTCTAGTAAAACATAAATCAAGATAGCTTCATAGGCTTTTCTCATCATTATTCTGCCGAAGGCTCTCTCGAATAGAACATGCATAAAAAGATTTTGGCAAGTTATCTACCTTGCAAATTGCAGAAGTAAAGAGAGATATCGATAACTCTGTTAGTGATTAGAAGTACTTGTATGGAGAACTCTGAGCAGCAGTTCCCTTGCACTGTGTGTGTCCATGCAGTTTGATACCATTTTCAATATTATACCTCTCTAGATTTATTAGTTAGTTTGCCTAATGCTCGTCCTTTCGACTATCATCATGAGCCCTCCTGATACGATTGTGTATGGTATCTGCTGAAGCTACGATAAGAGTAAAAATTTCTCCATGTTTTCGTGCATGTGCCTCCTGCCTGCCTACTGCCTACTAATGACAGCCTTCTTGCAACAATCCTAAACAGTCTTCTGGACGAAAGTACACAACGGGAGAATGAACTTTATTTATGCATACATATGTGAATATGTGACGATGAGTGAATATTAAAATGTAAATTTGACATTCACCAAATGTGATTAGTACAGGACACAGGACGATGTTGATTTGATTTGCTTATGCTTATGCTGCACATTTTCCATTTTCCCAATCATTGAGTACTTATAAGGAATAAATAATAATCGTTTATAGATTCTCTACTCAAACATTATAACAAACTTACACAGTTAGTTTAGCTGAAAAAGACAGATTATCATCATGCTCATCGCCATTGCACACAACCTCAACTATAGCCTCATTCGCCAATCCTCTGCGCAAAACTCCTCCTATCTGTAATCCCTTTCATTTTGTACTTATTTAACTTTTTAACACATCATTCAGCAATTCAAGTATACCACTTGTTGGAATAATTAAAGTTTTCACTCTTCACAAATCCTTGATTTTCCAACCTGTGTATTCCGTACCTTTCCAGTATTTTCTAAAAATATTACTCGAGACAAATGACAATTTTAGTGACTAAAACTTAAGATAAATAACATATAAGTGAATAGAAACAATCAGTATTATAATATGCAACGTCATCAAGAGACTGTTTAGTTAAAGACGCCAATAAACATGTTTTTAAAAACATTTCACTGTATAGACATTAAATGGGTTTAAAAATATTCCTTCACCGAACTATTCACTTCGCTCTCACAGTGAACTTTACTATTTTTAAAGAAGTATGGACAATAAGATGTGGATAAGTAAAGTAAACTATCGTATTGCACATTGTATTTATTGTGCAAGTTTGAAAACGAACAAGTTCTCATACCTTTAGAAATTTGAAATGAGAGTAAAATCTTCTTGCTTTAATTAGCCACTTCTGCAGCTCTGGAAAGTTTACTTTGGTAGAATAGAATGATTGTGTAAAATCGTAGAACCGGATGATTGCAGAATAATTTCACGAGAGAACTTGACTCCCCTTAAAATAGACCTCTTGGCTTTGGTGTGGACTTGACCTCATCTCATCATCATCATACGCAGATTGAATGATGATACTACCGACTACCACTACAACCAATGATACGAGAAAGATTCTTCGTGAAACTTCTCTGTAATATGTTTCATTCACACTGGCAACTATCCAGAGGATCATCCCGTGTCTCTTATTTTACAGCCTCTCACTAGCAATCCATGTGTGTACCAAACGTTAACTGCAATATAACTAAGGAGGAGACAATTCTCTATTTTTGCAATTAACAAATTACTGAAGAGTGAACAATGCAATAAAGCACCTATTAAGTATTCCTCGAATTCCTTTCTTCATTCATTCACCACAATAATAAACAATATTTTCATTGCATTATTCCCGAATGACGACACCAAATAAATCATACAGCTAACATATTTTCAATATCTAAAGTATTCTAAAGTATTCTAAAGTGATACTTGAACTGAACACTTAACTCCTACTCTATAAATTCCACATTATACACGACTCGCTCCGTTTCGCTATATAAGGCTAGCTTATACCTCATAAGAGAGTTACTCGCAAAAACTGAGTTAACACACTTCCAAAATGTATCAAAATACCTTTATATTTCTCGGTTCTCGGGTGACTCATTTAGTACCATAAACAAGCGTAAATTGAGTTCAGTCTGATGACGAAAGAATTCAAATATTTACACATAAAATGATCATGAAAGAGTTGACTTCATCAACTCTTTAGTTCATACATAATATTTCTCAACCCGAATGTTTTCTATTTCTCGTTCCCTTCGTGAATAAATCGAACTCGGCAATTGGGAATGAGAAAAGGGAGGAATGGGAATTCGAGAAGGGAGAAAAAAACAAAGTAGTTTTTAGCCGGGGAAGTTTCCTGTTTCTTTGTGGCCAGAAACCAACGGAAGAAAATGGCAAAAACTTGCCTGAATATTAGATTTCTGATTTCTAATTTTCCGTAAATGAAATAATGCTGAAAACCCGTGTAATTACCTGCGATTTGAGGTACTCTTCAATAGATTTAAGTGCGGAGTCAGTTAATTTAACAAATAACACGGACTTGTTCGACGGGAGTTTGTTTGCATTTTGTGGAGAATTTTGGTACTGCGAGGATAACCCATACTTGAGACCCTCAACAAGTGCCATAATTAATTAATTAAAATACTTTTGTTAAATGTGTAGTCCTCCTCCCCACTCACACACACACGAACGAACGAACAACCGAACTGATGTAGATCTGTTATGATATATATATACGTGTAATTAAGTGTTGGAAAACTTTCTTTCGGTTTTTAGGAAAACAACGCTTGTATAGTAGAAGCACGATAAACACTTAGCACTTAAATTTCCAGAAAGTATGAGCAGATTTCGACTTTTGAGTTGGAGAGTAATTTAGTGCCTCATGCAGGAGCAGCACATTCACTCACTTCTGTATCAAAATCCAACTAACCACCACCGTAGTGTTGGTTGCCTGTCTGCCCTACTACACACTCGCTAAACCACCTCACACTCTCCTCCATTCACTCGCTGAGGTTCGCCTGAGGATGCATCTACTACATCTACTACCTACAGACGACACCACACACATCTCCTTTCGTATTCTAATTGACCAACTATTTATCTAATTAAACTTCGGTTAATTATTGCTGAGGGAAGGGTTGAGCTGTGATGCATATGGTTGATGTCGAAGAGACTTACTGGTGAAAGACGTGGACAACGAGAAAATTTTGGATTTTATGATGGAGTTTGAAGTTTCATGAAGTCATAAGTTCATGAGCAGGAAAATCCTTTTAGGAGAATTGGATTAAACTATCCTGTCATTTTCCATTAGTTTAAAGACTATACATACATCCCTTCGGGGGGTCTTGTAATAAAGCGTGGAATGTAATGTAAATTTTAGACGAATGAACGGATGAATTCGAGGACTTGGTGAGAGTGAGGATAGAGGAGCGAGTAATATTTAGAATTGTGGGAATCCCGAGATGAAGTAGATGGAAAAACAGAATAATGAAGGACTATGAGAGGTAGGAGAAAAGTGTATTATGACGTAGACTTTTTAGTGTCAGAGATTCATGAAATATTACAAAGTGTAGAAGTGTAGACTAACAAGCAACGTTTTACGTTTATAATTGGAGTTGGAGATACAAGTAGGAAAATTGTTCTGAATTGTTGTGAATACCTATTTACTTTGGGTTTGGGTAATAAGGGTATAAAGTCAAGTAAAGCTCAAAGGAAAATCATGCGATGACATTTAAATGTTCTTCATTTTTAGCATGCACGTATATGATTGATGTCTATTCTGTGTTGTCTGGTGTAACTGTTGTGTTGTAAGTGAAAACAACAATATTTGACTGATCTGCACATTACTTACTACAGTGCACACGAGTTGAATGGACATGGCGTGTGAAATTGTCTTTAAACAAAATTGAAACAAACACTATACACGAGGGGAGACTGATCTTGAGTACATCGATAGCATATATCGGTTGTTGAGATTTTATATCGATACAAAATCTTAAAAATGACTATGCTGTCGCATTGCAAGGAAAATAACTTTTTTCCAGATTTTAAAGTTTCCTCAGGATGTGATGTGAAATTACAAAAAAGTATTCCTTGATATTAATTAGTATATTATAAAGTACTGAGCCATTTTTGGAGCCTACGCAGAACCACTGGCAAGGAAAGTGGATACGTTCATATTTCGTACTCTGTATTTCTGTTGATCAATAGAATTGAATTGTGCATGCGATTTTGGATCAAGTGTGAAATACTCAACAAAGATGAACTTGAACATAAAGCCGGTAATATAATATAACGAGATATTAAACGACATTTAATCTTCATTCGATTGTGTAGTAGATTCCAGTTTTATAGAAGGTACTGAATAATATAAGATTAAATAAAAATTCACACCGAAATACAATATCAGTATATCATAATAATCATAGTCTATTAAGTTCACAATAATCAACGGGTTGTCGGATACGAGTTTCCATTTGTTGTTTATTGTATTCACGAACAATGTAAAATGTTTCTTTCATGTACAAGGATGATAATAAAGAAAAATTAGTTTTCCTAAGACCTTACATCTTCTAATCTAAATATATCATAATAGTCCATTACTCATCATTCCATTTTTATTTAATTATTCTATTTTCTGAACTGAAAGAAACTATAATATAACAATATTATAGGTAGCAGTTTTCATCATCATTTAGTTAAAGTCCTAGATGACGCACAGTTAACAGGATGAGATAATCAAACAAATGAAAAGACACATTGTTTGACATCTAATAAACACTCAAGTTAATGAGAGAGGAGAATTCACTAAACTTTGTGTTGCATGCTTGCAATAGTTCTTTAATTGTTCCAGTATGGTTGGCCGTACTGCTGCTTTCCCTTTTGTTGACCGGGTCCTTGCCGAGACGCGTTTGTTCCATCCTAAATTTAAAAAGATTCATTTTGTTAGAACATAAGTTGTGATAAAAGTATTTTGTAATTAGCCACAATCTTTCATTGGACATGGAATACTGACAGGTAAAAATGCTATCTTTCGAACTGTTTGACGACAGCAAACAAACCTTCAGTTACTACATGCTTCAATTTTGAATTTAGGCTTTAAAGCATAATGACACAAGACAAGAAATAAGCGTATCACAGAGTCAAAAACAAGGCTACAAAAACCGACAGAAGTTGCAGCGAGGTCGTGCTTTAGTAGTAAGCAATTGAATACTCAAACGCTGTCAGCTATTCAAACTATAATGGACAGGCCGGCCGGCAAGCAAAATTTTAAACTGCAAAGAAAAGTGAAAAAAGGAATAGAGACTTGATGCATAGGAAGAGTCTGTACTGGTTGTTGTGCGACGTATAGACCATATGGTGCTCCTCCCATTCCTCCACCGCTCAGCTGACCCCCATGAGCGTTCGGCTGAGCACCACCAGAGTTGTATGCTCCAGTAACAGATGTTCCGTACTGTTTTTCATACGACTGGAAATTATAAGTATTACACTGATAAACTACTGCTTGGACATTTACAAAATAGGGTAGCTTACATTCATTTTGCCCATATTGTGAGATTTAGGGTACATGGACGAATTCAAGTCAGTCGATTGAGACACACTTCCTGGTGTAGAACCAGTTCCAGTCTTTCCAGAGTTCGAGTTCGGGCCAACTCCTCCTCCTCCAGAGACATTCGAGGTGTACGAAGGCTTCCCGAAATCGGATGTTTGACCGCCTTGGCCAGCATCATAAGTGTACTGTGTAGCCGTGTATTTGCCTTGATACTGATGATTCCCGGTAGCTGCATGTGGTGCTCCTGTTCCGGCATTTGCAGCAGTCGCCATAGGCGCTTGATACATGTGATGGGGTGGTGCGTACGGAAAAGGACCGCCGTGAACCATATTGAATGCATAATATGGCATTGCAGCTGCTGGGTTGTACATTGCCTGCTGCGCATTTCCACCTGCTAGATTCGAAGGCACCGGGGAAGCAGTTGAACTTTGATCTCTTGTGAATCGAGCATCTGCTCCTGTTGAGTATGTTTGCATAGCTGCACCGTCACTTCGTCCTCCAGGTGCACCCGGTACTCCAGCTCCTGTAACTACGTAAAGAATGATAATTTGAAACTTCTAATCTTAAATTCGAACAAGGTGAGTGTTGCGAAAAGTTTCAATTATGAACTCACCATATCCAGCAGCGGCAGTTGCATCGTAATAACCAGTCATATTAGGTGGAAATCTTGGAACAAACTGTACGTTATCATCATATCCGTACATGGGAGTTTGTACACTGTAAAATGCAGGAACAGTTCCGCTCTGTCCAAGGATGTACTGAGGTTGCATCATCATTCCTGGAGGCATTCCTCCTGAGGTACTTCCCATTTTCGACGCACCACTCGTTGGTGGGTTCGTAGCTGATGACATCTTAGTATTCGCTGATGCTGTTGATGTATTGACTAATAATTACATGAATATTACCTTTTCCATTCACCCAAGTACAAAAACGATGAGTCTTTACCTCCTGATTGCATACTGGAACCCAACTGCGCAGAAGATACGCTACTCGCTGAAGAAGAAGCACTTGCGTTTACATCCGCAGCATTATTATCTTTACTGACAACTGATGAATTCAATGAGCTACTCATCTTAGGATTGTATACACCGTACTGTGCATTTCCAGAAGCTCCACTAGAGTAACTATAAAAATTTACGACAATGTTAATTCTACATTCAGATTCAGAAATGGTTCATTTCTCCAGCTTCATACCCAGAGTTTGAATTCATGTGATAGCCACTTTGAGGTTGGCCTGCGGCAGCAGTTGTTCCATACTGAACAGATGCACTCTGAGCTACAGCCTGCGGATTCACCGACGCTACCACCGGCTGATTTTGTGGAATATTTTGAGACCCTTGATTTCCATAAGCCATATTTGCCATGTGGTGATACCCAGATTGTGCGGTCTGACTCGTGAGTTGTTGACTTCCGTAGGACGACGGAGGAGGCACTCCTCCAGTAACCGAAGCCACGTTGGAATTGTTGTAAGTGCCTCCAGCAGGATTTTGCGAGACGGGAGGAAACCCAGGAGCCGGGAAACCTGGAGCACCTTTTCCATACGAGACAAATGCTGATCCAGCACTGTTGCTACCACTGCCAGAATTTACAGCAGCTCCATAAGATCCTGGTACAGTTTGTTGCTGAGTCTTCTGCTGTTGGCCTTGCTGCTGCTGTGACAGGGAGGAAAGTGCGTCTAACCCAGGGGACACGATGTTGCCTTTGTTACTTGGTTCTGACAGAGAACTTCCTCCTTGTGTCTGTGAGTTCAGTTGGTTTTGGAATGGTGAAACAGACGGGTGTCCTGCTTTCATATCTTTATCTCCAGCAACAGAAGCTGCTGATACGTACGACTCCAACTTTGTACTTTGTCCACCATACATAAGACTTCCATCCCCACCTCCGATCTTACCACTCTGCATCACTGATGAAAAGGACATGGATGGATCACATGACAAATCCATTCCTCCGAATTGAACGTCCAACGCTGTAATTGAGTCATCAGGCATCTCTACCGCTGATGACGGAATCTATTAATTAATTGTTTCAGATTAACTTCAATGTACTGATACATTCAAAACCGAATATAACTCGGTTAAGGTTGTATTTTCCCCGTAGTATTTTTTTACCACATCACTGACCTTTGACGGTGGTCCACGCGGCTTCTGGACTCTATTTCTTTGTGGTAAAGCTTGATTGGAGACGCCTACTGGAACCTGATTGGCCGCCGCCGAGTTATAGGACGATTGGAGAGTAGCTAGCAAGTCCGCACCAGCATTGTGTGTTGAAGGTACAGCAGATGAGACAACGGAGCTTTGCTGCTGTTGCGTTTTTGACAGCAACAGATTGATGTCGAGAGGTTGCCGGTCCACGATGCCCGAACCGCCACCTCCTCCTGTGGAGCCACCCGATGCCGCACCAGCGAGCCCTTGCACAACACTGCTCAGCGTTACTCCTGCTTCCTGAGCTGCTGCAACTTTGTTCACGTCAGCAGAAATACTGTTGGAAGCACTGTTGTGTAGATGATTGGAAGGGGGTCCACTGACACCATTCGTTCCATCATTCCTAATCGAGCTCTGTGCGGCTGCTCCCGCAGTCTGAGTTGAAGGAGTGAATACTTTGGTGTCCTTCAAAGAACCGATGTACTCATCATTGTCCCACTCTTCAGTCGAAGGAAACTCGTCCCACTTGTCTAAATTCAAACATTTCGTAAGTTCAAGTTTTGTGGTAAAAGCAATTTCACTGTCCCATACCCCTCCATTCTTCTAAATTCATAGTTTACTGAAGTCTACTTACCGACTTTAAGGGGCGCCTCGCTTGCACCATCAGCTTGACTATTTTCCCATACATCGATGGTATTGTAGCTATCCCCGTCACGTTCACCCCCACGAGCGCGATTCGCAAATGTTCTCCCACCACCCCGACCGCCTCTACCAAAGCCTCCAATTCCCCTTCCTCCTCTGCTTGGACCATTCATCGATCTTCCTCCACGAGAATCTTCGCTGTTCTCTTTATCACTGCGACCTCCACGACCACCTCCGCGCGGCCCACCTCGGCCTCTACCCAACCCTCTCCCACCACCGCCACCTCCTCGTCTTTGGTCACCGCCGGCGAAGTTGTTTCCATCTCCACCTTCCGCAGAGTCTTTCTTTTCTCCCTTCGAATCTCGTTTCTCCAATTTATCACGACCAACTCCAGCACTTCGATCTCCATCTTTGCCTGATCCTTTCTGCTAATAAAATAAATCGATGTCAATTAACCCATAATTCTTTGCACTACCGTTGTGTCAAACAGCTTATCGCTTTATTTTTAACTAAACTGTGCCAATCTAGCCTAGAAATTATACAATTCAATTGTCTTACATCTTTCTGAGCAGTGCCATCAGCCTTTTGATTTTGTCCTTTCGGCTTACGTTTCTTACCAGCCTGGGCCCACTCCGACTCAAGGGAGTGATTACCTCCGTCCGTAAGAAGCGTGATAGCTTGCTCGATGTCGTAATCGCGACTATGGAGCGCCATACAAGCCTGGTCCTCAGAAGTTCTCGTGATTTCCATCACTTGTCTGATCTTCTTTTGGAGTTCAGGGTCCTCAGCTCGATGTGTGTCGATGATCCTTGCAATCTGCATCTGCTCAGCCGTTGCTTGAATCTTCGGATTGAGATCGGTTTTGTCTGATTTGCTCTCTGACTTGCTGCTACTCGACTTTTTGTTGTTGTTGTTGCTGCTAGTCATCATATTGCTGGACTGATTGGAAGTCCCTTTATTAGGGACTCCCTTCGCCGTCACACCTCCAGAACTCATTACGTCCCTCTTTGTGTGTTCTCCAACTGCTACCTATATGTACACGCGTATGTACAACTCAACTATCCTGCAACAAGAAATCAAGTCATACGACTATTAGTCACACTTGTATACTAATACTATCCCACCAACTCAATTATCTCAAACACACTATAATAATTTCAGCTGTAACTTAAATTCAACTCAGCACAAAATCATGAAGTAAACCAACTCACTATCAACAATCCTTGCGTTGAATATAAACTAAAAGTATGCTATTAATAATACGCAGTAACGTCCTGAGTTTTATTTTTGGTGAGCAACTTGACTTTCCCTCACCCGAGAACTGCACGTCATTTGCATGGCCATTTTTGTAATTCGATGATAAAAATAATCTCATAATCTTCTTTTAACTGTCAATACAAATGAACTCTTAAAACAATTACTCATGCTCGTAAACGACTCTATACGCCTCCTCTGTTCATAATGTCCATATCTTATCTCATGCAGTTAATACAGTTCAGAGAAAACGACCATCATCGACATCGACTCATAAAAACTTCGTTCCTTTCAAAGTTGTCTTTCCGGATCCGGAATTTTAGACCACGTGTCTTTTTGCCTCCTGATCAAAAGAGAAATACGCTGGACTTGCTGGACATTAACAATAACATACGACGTTACAACTACTGTACACTTGTTTGTAACGTAACCAAAACTCAAATCCCACTGCTGAAGTACTGAACTTATTGCCTCAAAACTAAACTAAAACCTATCTGATGAGTAATGATGACCCTTGTCCCATTCTTGTTGCCCTTACTTATTGTCTGTACATATTTTTAACTTCACAATTTAGCATCACAAAAAAACAGATAAGGAAACATTTTCTTTGTCTGAACAAATGAAAGAGAAAGGGGTTCTTTTCTTCTTTCCATATTTTTGGACATTTTAACAGGTCGGTTACTGTTGAGTGTGAACATGGGAAATGGATTAAACGGCGACGGGAATATGTAAGTCATAGCACTTGGAATTTTACCCAATTCAAATGACCCCAACGCTACAAAGTTGGAAGGTTGGAACCTCTGCAAGTTGCAACCCGATTCTGACATGCAGCTATGACTAAACGATGGAACCTTAGTCGCAGGACAATGTCTAGAAAAGCTCGATTGTTTGAAACAAAAACAAGTTGATTTCAAGCATGTCCATGGTACAAAAGTATAAAACAGACAAACTCATGAATTCACACATGGCATAATGATTCTCTATCTTCTGCTTAGGATATTTCAGTTGCAAAATCACTGGCAAGCAATTATGTTCCAAAATTCCAAATCCAATAAAAAATGTCAATATGTACTGTTTTACTTGCCCTCTTAACCTACAACAAAAGCGGTAGTCTGTCAAATGAAGGCAATATTCCTCACATCAACTCTACTAACCTCTTCTGATGATTTGAAATTTTAAACAATAAATCCCAAAATTACGGTCAACACATGTTAAACATATATACTCTACAACCTTCAACTTTCAACCCTATCGCACACCATAATTGTCGCTCTAGACTCTATAGTACTACGCACTTAACGCAGTGTCCGACTTTCTTCCGGAACACTTCATTATACTAGAGTTTAACTACCCCGATCCTTTCTTTCGACCCTTCCTAAGCTTACTAAACGATTAATTAAAAGTGAAACAACTTAAAATCCTCACAGCCTCATAAACGTCACGGCCAAAAACCATTCGGAAGAAAGCAAACAACTCCTCTCGTACAGTTAACATAACTGGAGGCCATTTTTCTCCTTCGGAGGACATCCGGAGGACGAAACCCACATGAGTTCAATTGAATGCATATACACACTACCCTACTCATATGATCTCAACAATAATTGAAATTGCTAATAATTCCTCAGGTACTTAATCAGAATTTTAGGACGCCATTGGTTCCAAAGCGATGAAATGCACTGAGATTTCCCCCTGCTCTCACCACCACCACCACCACCTCCACCAATGCCACTGTACCGGCGGGATGTAGTTTCAATCAGGCCTTGACCTCAACTTTGTGACCTCAGTCAAGGTGACGAGGTCACGAGGCTCCACCGTCCCCATTGGGGATACCACAGCGAACTACACCCTCCAAGAGGTGGGAAAACGTTAAAGAAGTATTTAAAAAAGTGCGTGCTTACCTGGAATAACTGCGCTACCAAGTTCGTAGGACACAAAAGAATGAATGAGCAGCAGCAGCGGAGGCTAGTCGAAGTCACTTCAGTCGTGTTTTTCTTTCGTCTGTCTCGGGAAATAGTGAGCAACACAAGGAGGAGGACGGAGTGCAGATGCCTCGCTTCCAGATGGCGGGAGTGCACTCCAAGTTCAAGTCGTGTAGGAGGGTAC
>JAQGAB010001447.1:0-16324 GCA_034696565.1 Isotomurus graminis
CCTTATTGTGTGTCTCATGTGTCATGATGTCATGTACTGATGTCACTGGTGGTGGCTAAATTAATAAAAACTCGCACATGTGTGCCTTAAACTGTCTTATGTCACGATGCTAGCTGTACTAATTTTTTTGTAGTGTCTGACCACTGACCAAATACAATTAACGGAATAACCGCAACAAGTCTACCGGAAGCATATACACAACATTTAAGTCATTTAGCTAAAAACTGAATAAGTGATGACCTACTATTTATTACGCGTGCAGAGTTAATAATAATGGAGGACCCGCACCTAAGAGTCAAGACTAATTAGTTTCCAATTTTGAATTTCTAAAAACTTTGTCGAAAGAAACAATGAGAGTATATTTTTTAGCCTTAATTTTAAATAACCTTATAGAGATGCGATGTTTCGTTAAGAGCTGCCATAAATAATACATCCTGGTGGGGCCACAAAGTGTTTCAGTTTCTTAGTCAAACACAATGACTTTTTACATCAGACTTTGTAAAGACAGATTTGCTACAATATTTGAAGAACCAGTTTTGCGTTAAGGATTCTCGTGATGAGAGGTGTACAGAATTCTGAGGAATTTTTATTAAGAGTTTGGGAGTAAAAACCAGAAGCCAGTTTATGACACATCGGAAGCTGTTTACTTGCCTTATTGGTGGAGAAGAATTCTCTCACCTTTGTCTGAAGGAATTTTATTGTAGATGTGATCATCGTGTATGAGAGTTGGACAATCTCGATCATAGAATTGCGAGAAAGGAAGAGGACTTTTAATTGGACAATTACTTAAAAGACATTGTAATTAAGTAACTTAATGACTTTGTGTGAGACGTGATTTTTAATAATGGAAGTAAACTACTCGCCTTCTTGCATGCGAAGCGTATTTTCACACCGCAGCTTACGCTTCAATCATTATTATAGGTTAGTATCAATGATCCATATCACATGAGAAGTTTCTAATCCACACGTCCACATGTGACTTGATGACTTGGATTGGACTTTTATCCCATTGCAATTCTTGCCTTATTTTTGTCGCTTAATTTCAGTCGTTAGTCGTTACTTTTGCATTGATTAGATTGTTGGGCTGTGTGATTGATTTTGATTTTGAACGTGTTTGGAGTGTTTTGAAAGTTGGGCTAATTCGTAAAACTTTTACCGACAAAGATTGATTATGAAATTACAATATATATGATTTTATTGGATTGTGCGTGTGTTGGTCTAAACGCATTTACGCATGAATAGGAGATTTTAATGAGAAATGAAGGATGGAGGAGATGAGGAGCAAAAAGTAGCTTTATATCTTTGAGTGAGTTGTACCCTGCGCCTTGAGCCATTTAGCTCGGTGAAAGATTATGATAATTTGATATTACGTACTGCAAATAATGCCCAAGTTGCGCAGACAAGAAGCTCATTGGGTTGACTACCAGTTTTGTAGTGTTTACATATCATGTTGTTTGACAAGTGGTAGTCAAGATAATTAAGTGACTCCTAGAGTCATTAAATCGTTCGAGTCGAGGGACAATTCGCAAAGATGACAGTCATTTAAATGACATATCAAGATCAAGATTTCAAGAGCAGTTCAACAGTGTCATTGATCTTATTCAAATGTCTACATATTGACAAAGTAATACACGAGCATGAATTTGTGTCGATAGTCTCGATAAGTTCTATAGTGAATAATTGACAATTGTTGACTGGGAGTCGACAATGAGGAAGAATTAAAAGGGATATTTCATATATACAAGGAATTCGTTTACCTGTCAGTGTGTCACAAATGAACCATAATTTAGTACTCAACTACATAGACTGTCAAGTAACGAGTGTAGCGACCAGAGGAACTTTTAAAAAGTTTGCTGATATTAATCTAGATATTTAAATGAGATGAATCAAACTTGCAAGTTAATGATTGATGATACACTACGCTACATAGTCATGTTGTGAAGTTATAATTGAATTGTGCAGTCATATCCTAGAAATTATGCACAAATCCGGAATCAGTAGATAATTGCATGTGAATTTCGCATCGTGTATCATGTACCAATGTATGAGAAGTTGGTAAGAAAGTTGCTAGTTTAACTCACTAATGTGGAATTAATTGAAACATTTACGCATACAAGTAAAACCAGAACAGTACTAGGTATTTTTTTAATCTAACACAGCTATCAGGAAAACATCCGATGTGTCAGTCGATGTCGATATGGACGATTGTTCTATGATTCTTGTAACTAAACGCCTACGCGTTGTTCAGTTTAATCATTAGTTCATATCAAACTACCATCGTCCACAGGCAGGAAGTTTATGAATTTTAATGCGTAAAAGTTTACTAGTTTTGTAGGCAAAAACTTGAGTTTTGAGTTGTTTGTTCTGTCGACTCATAAAGATGAAATGTCTATGAAATAACTAAAATATCTGAAATAACGAAAAACCAGTAAAAATTGTTGAAAACCTTTCACGTAAGCGATAAAAATCCCACATAATTATTAGGAAACAACTTGGAATTAATTGGGGACTGTAACTGAACCAGTTTGGAGTTAATAATAAATAGGGACAAAAAATGTTTCCAATTTTTCTGGGAAATATCGTGTGATTGTGTGAGATCATCTACACGCAATTTGATTTTAAGAAAAATATGATGTAACTATTTAAAAGTGGGGATTTGTAGAACATCACGGAAGTAGTTTTTGTAATCTTTGGTTACTTGGCAGTTCATCTGTCCATCTTTGTTAGTATAACGTGAAAGATTACACAAAAAGTAGTTCATTTACTCAGTTGATTTGAAATTAATAAGTCGTACGTATTTGTTTATGATTGTCGAGAGTGAATAAGGTACCTAGACGCGACATGGTGATATTTTATTTAGCGTATTAAACGTCAAAATTAGGTTATCATAGGATATCTTTCATCTCTGTACTCGAGATTGTCTCAGGTCCTGAACATAGAAGACATGATTCACTCTTTAACCTTATTTTGGAGTTGAAGGGCCATCCTAGCGACCCTTAGATTGGGACTTATTCCTTGGCTAGTATAATAAATTGTTAAGATATGGTGGGATATGCATATGCCATAGCAGATATTTATGAAGAACGTTGAGTATAAAACAAAGGGTCAATAAAGGAAAGCAAGTAAATGAAGTGATAATTTATTGGACATAAAAGGTTGAGGAAACTCGATACGTGGAGTGGAGGTGAGAACGGTTGTTGTAAGCTTGTAAGGTGCAGTAATAATGACATTTATTGTTGCAGCCTACCACGAAATAAATAACAGAGTCTTTTGAACTAACTACCCAATCGGTTATTAATTTAAATTGCTATTCATGTGTATGCACGTTGCATAAATTCCATGAATTAGATGATGGCTCGAAGACGTATAGCGCACATCTGAAGAAAGACACGTAAAGAATTTGTAAAGAGGTAAGAGGAGCAATAATACGAATTTGTATCTCATTTTGTTCTCACGAGCAATCAGACTAATGACGATTGTTGTCGGAAAGGAAACTAATTGTGTTGGGTCATGAAGGGAGAATTATGATGGCAAACTGTAGTAGCAAGTCTTAATGTATCTTTTTGAATCAAATTTATTTCTCCGTAGATCTGTTGTTGGCTTCCTTTGCGTGCGTATAGGTTCATGTTTTCATGTAATTGTTATGTAATCTTGCATTCTTACTTGCGGTTTTGCTTCTGTGGCTCCTCCATTTGCGATTATGTACGAAGGAGAGTAAGTTTGCTGCAATTTTGTGCATCACAGAATCACAGCCTTCCTTGAGTTTTAAAAGGGATGAGAGTGATAAGCTACTTACATTCTTTTTGGGCGAGGAGATGCAAACTTTTTCAAGTTAATTATGATTTCTAACTTGATATTCAGAGAGTAATAATGCAGCAGCTAGTTGATGATGCCAAAATCGTTTCCCTTGAGGAGAGAGATGGCTGTGTTTGTATTTTAAAATATTCTCTCGCTTTCAAATGTAATAGTAGATAATTTGGAAGATTATACAAGTGCTAAATGAAGGGTGAAGATTTGTGAGGACATAAATTCAGCAAAGTCTTGGAATTATTCGTATGTCTGCTCTGTAAATTGCAATGAATGTCTATATCTCTTGTCAGATTCCTGAAGAGAAAAAGAATAAAAGTCTCTAACTCCTGCAGGTGTCAATGAATTAGAAAGTTTTTTTGTGGAGAATGGACAATTGGTTTGTGTTTGGTTATTGGGAATCTCCAGGTGAGAAAAGTAATATTGCCAAGACATGAACATGGCATCTGCTAAAGTCCACTGTGGATTTTTGACTGGTATTCCACTCCATTACACTACAACTCCCACGGCCTTGGAATCTCGCATGACATCATGACACTTGAATAATTGAATCTATATATTAAGGATAGTAGCAAGTAACACACCTGAATATCTTAAACGGCTGTTAGAGGACTAGAAAACTGTAGTGTAGATTGGTAGTTGGCAATAAATTAATTCTATTGCATGTTCTACGGATAAAATAAATCTCTACGACTAAACATGGAGCGATGGGGAAATCGAGTAGCATTGGTGACAGGTGCGGGATCAGGAATCGGAGCTTGTGTAGCTACAACTTTGGCAAAACATGGAATGACAGTAATTGGATGTGCAAGGAACATCGAATCTATTGACGTAAATCTAGTTACAATATGAAACAGGCTATGGGTTATTATAATTGTAAATACAACTTGTTTGTGCCATATTATGGGTGGTCATTGGTCATCAGGACTTGTCGGAGAGATGCACTAAAGAGAGTTTGGCAGGGAAAGTGATTTCTTATCGCTGCGATTTGTCAAGTGAGTCAGAAATCGAGAAGATGTTTCAATGGATTCGGGAAATCCACAAGGGTGTTGATGTTCTTGTGAACAACGCAGGGTATGGGACTATGACGCCTATTCTTCGTGAGTCTCATGACAAATGACTTTAATTTATTGAGTTCTACATTTTTCACATCCTGCTATTCTTGCTGTTAGTCAATTAAGTGCACATGCAACGTATGGATTACTTTGCAGAACTGTCTGGGAAGGAAATGATAGACATGATGAACGTCAACGTAGCTGCTCCCATCACTTGTGCCAAACTGGCTGTGCATTCAATGACACAACGAGGAATTGATGATGGACATATCTTTAATATTAACAGGTTTAAGGCAATTAATGTAAATGTATTACCATTTATTGATTTGAACTAATGGTTAATGGTTTTTTGTAGTATGTTGGGTCATTCGGTTGTTGGCATCATGCATTTCTACTCTGCTACTAAATTTGCTCTCAATGCTGCGACTCAAGGTACTTACGTTGCAAAAGTTTTTCTATGAGACACACGTCATGTTTTTAGTTTTCAGACAGATAATTAAATTTTTTGTAATCAAAAGGGTTGAGGAAAGAATTGGCGGAGAAAGGATCAAGAATCAGAGTCACGGTAGGAAGAATCTTACAGAATGAATTTATGAATAATTTAGTTGATGAAGCAGAAATTAAGTATTGAATTGTACATGGAATAGTCATTAAGTCCAGGACGCACGGAGACAGGGTTTCACTACAAAGTATTAGGAGACTGTGCAAAGACATTCTATCAGAATATTGAGAGTCTGACCCCTCAAGATGTAACGGATGCGCTTGTCTACGCGTTGTCTGCTCCAGCTTCCGTTCAGGTAGACAACTGACATTGTCGCGTGTTATTATTTTTAGTAAATTATCAACATGATTTGAGTACATGTTTTATTATACAGGTTTACGATGTCCAAATCCAACCTACAAACCTGGGAAACCTTAATGCTTACAAGACATCATGAATTGTTAGAATTACTCAATCTCCTAATTAAAAATGATATGTGAAGATAATCTTAATTAATGTACTGTGTTCCCTTCAGTCTGAATTCCTTGCACTTTATGCTATCTCTCTTAATATAATACATTGAAGATATATTATAGGTTCCTTCAGGCAAATAATTCCATATTCTTGTGTACTATCCTCCGCATAAAAAAACATTAAGCTGATCTTGTGCCTTGTCTTAAATGCCTTCCTATCAACTGGTATTTACGCAACATGCTACTGGTTCTCATACACTCACATAATAAGACATGCATATGAGTTACATGAATTAAAGGAAATTAAGTTGTAAGTGTGTTTAATCCTTCATGCAGCCCGTCGTCGTCCACCAATGTTTGTTACACAACCCACAGTAAATTATTTCCTTCAGTGCAATTAATAACGATATTACAATTACAATCAGATTGTTAGATTCCTTAAAAAGCCCCAATAGCCCCTTCCATAATTTCATGCCCTAGTACTTTCTACAATTCACAGCAACCTTTGTTTCTGTGGTCAAAGCGTTTGATGACTTCACGTTCACATACAAAACCAACTTAATTATTCAATTGTGTACTTATTAGTACTCGTGTGCAGTCAATCTGGATACGACGAGAATAACGTAATTCTTAATTGAAACATACAAACTCAGGGGAAACAGACTCTTATGTACTTCATATATCGTATAATCTCTTGAGCTACTTTTTATTAAACTGTTAAGTAGATGCGAACACGAATGCAAATATGATCAGTGTCTGATAGACACAAGGGTAGGGAAAAAATGTAATGTGGTTGATACACGCTGCACGAAGCCGACAATTTTGTCTTGTATTCATATTATCAGAAAAATGGAAAGAAACTTACGATCACGCAGCGAATCAAGTTCTTAATTCCAACCTTCTTGATCTTTTCCATTCCGACACTATTCAAGACGTCAATCAATGTCTTGCCTCTAATAAATAGAATCCCATTTCATCTATAGCATTTCAATTAACTACTGAACTACGCTTTTACATGTTCGCTAAGTAGTTTTTATATTAAAAATTATATTTTTTAGTTAAATTGAGTTAAATTTTGAGTTCCGGATAGAAATGGTCTTATCTGCTTTCTTTAACACATTTAGAAAGTCCAAGGAGAGTCCTTTTCCAACCCACAGTGTCAAAAACAACCCGTTCTGATTACCAGGTTTCCGATTCCTATAGACAATTGGTGAATGATGAATGAATCTCACACTAATGAGATGCAACATATTAAATATGCACGTGCGCAGAAATCATGTAGTGCAAAATAGAGATATCATCCACAAATAAGTACCGAGCATCTTTATATAGACAAGAAACAAAACGAGAAGGTACTTGGGGCGATAAGTAATCACCAAGTAATTAAAGCAAACATGTCAGTTCATTAACACTTAATGAAGCGTAATTAAGTAAAGTGTAATACACTTGTAGTTTGCGTGTTTGAAAACCAAAAATTCATTTGAATCAAAATCACGTAACAACTTAACCAACCATGGAAAATGTTGGCATTGATGCGCTCCACTTTACTTTGCTTTAGATTCTTCTGCAGACGAGTCTCTCCTTCCAATTTCTAATTAAGATTTTGAAATATGTGTGAACGTTTCGATATAAATTACTTCCCCATTCTTTCATAATTACGGAATCCTCCTTCTCAGCCTGGTTATGAGTTTTGAATTTATTAAATTATAAAGTTTATTAACTTTAATGTGTGATTTCCACCTATTCAGCAGCAGTTGTACCATATTACCCCAGGATTTTTATTTTAACGTTATATCTCCTGTGTATTGTGTGGACTAATTGTTTAAGCTGTATACTTAGTGAATTGCATTTTTTAAAACAATCTCTGTGTGAGGGAAATTGCATTTTAAGCAGGTGCGGCTATCACCACAGCCTTTACAGGTTTTGCATAAAAATGTGGACACTAGTGATTACTAAAGTACTTAAGTTAAGGAATTGCTACACAGAGAACATGAGCAATACATAAAGAACGGGAGGCTTGCTGACCGATGCATATGCACTTGCTACTCTCTTCCAACCATGGAAAATGCAAATTTGGAACAATTTTTTCAAAAAACGAATTGCAAATATGACAAGCGGCCCATGCCAATCTGATTAACGATTACTTGTTTCCCTTTTCTCTAATGTAACTCACAAATCATTTATGAGGCCGTAATTTTTGCGTAGCACGCCTTAATGAAAACCCGTCGTATTTTTTGGTAGTATTTTTTATACTTATTCTCCACTTGATATTTTTAATAATCAGGCATAAAAGTTATAGTGAATGAGTTCATGTATTGACAAAGAAAGAATCGGGCTCGTACTTGTATAACCATCTGAAAGTGAAAAAGCTGTCAACAAGTTGACGAGATTCAGGAAAGTTAGGTGTGAGATCTAAATTAGTATTGGGAACATAGGTACTTATAGTATAGTACAGTTAGTACATGTGATTGCAACTGGATTTTCTTGGAAATTGAATTTGAATGATTTGAAAATTAACACCCGAGTTGCAACGCAGCTAAGACAATTGAGGATGTTTCTTGGAAACTGCCTGTTTATTGTGAAATCTTCAAACATTAATTAACGATCATTAAAATAGTTTTATATCGAGTGAGTTCCTGTATTGACAAAGAAAGAATCGGATTCTTACTTTTATGGTCACCTGAAAGTTACAGACTTTCCTATTAGTTGAGAGTTGAGACACAGAAAGATAAGAGTTGACTAAGTGAATATCCAAGAAGTACGGTGTGTGTATACGTATACAGTAGACAATCTATTGCCGGAATATTTCTCGGAAACTGCATTTTAATTAGGTAATTAATGGTAAGTGTGATGTTCATTTCGCACATTACACACATTTTTTTAAACCACTAAGAAATACAAGGCATTAGGCATTGCAAATATGCCAATCTGATTCACAATTACTTGTCTCCATATTCCCTAATGTAACTTACAACCACTTCCGAGGCCGTAATTACTGGGTTATACGCCTTAAAAACCTGTCCCAGGTATTTTTTGTTCTTAATCATCTTCACCGAGCATTTTTTAAAACAGTCAACATTCGAACCCATTGCCTTTGCCTGTGTTGGCAAGGAATGAATCGGGTTCGTATTTTTATAAATGTCTTAAAGTTATGAGCAGGCCGTAATTATTGCGTAGCACGCCTTTATAATAACACGTGTTTTGGTTATATTAAATCTTCACCTGGTATTTTTAACAATCATTAACAATAAATTATAGCTAGTGAGTACCTGTTTTGGCACAGGAAGAGTCGGGTTCATATTTTTACAACGAAAGTGAAAAACCTTTTGACAATGTAGATTTAGGAATGTTTGGTATGATAGTTGCCTAAATTAGGTGAAATAGGTACAGTATACATGTGATTGCAATTTGACTGGTATGGATTTTCTTGGAAATTGAATTTTAATGATAAAAAAGTGGCATCCGAGGTGCAACGCACGTACGATTGTTCTTGGAAGCTGCCTTTAATTATAGAAACTTGGCATTATAAATGTACAGTCAACAGTTAAGGATGAGATTTATGTTGGAAAAGCAGTTGATGAATATTTACGCAATATTGCGCATGATTCATAGGATTTTAGACGTATATTAGATAAAAATAATAAAAATTAAAGCTTTCTGAAGTGTCTTTAGCAATTACCGCACAAATGCAGTTGTTGCAAATGGAAATAAAGTGAACAAACTAGATCCTTCAGGTCTAACCACTTGTAAGTAGCCATCTGATACAATAGCCCCGAGATTTACATACCAAATTGCTACTTTTTAGTTGAATAATTTGCTTAATAATGGGCTGACGAGCTTAATTCCTTGGCCAAAATTATTGCTCTGGCTATCGAACTCAGTAATTCTGTAGATCATCTGATGCTGCATTTGTTAGGAGTACAAAATAAATATTGGGCATTATAGACTAGATTCTGAGAAATTCATCGTGCGATTGATTTCATGGGTAATTAATTGTGTGTATGCACTCGTGAGACAACTACAGGTGTCTACAGATAGTATCTCTGCAAATAAATGATTGAGGGCCTTCCACTCTGAATCCACATGTAATACATCAGGTTGAATAGATGCCGCATTGGTTTCTTTGTAAATATAATCTAATCTTGTTTATAGACCGTAAAGAACTGAATAATTACTTCCACTGATTTTGTCAACTGCCCTTATTCAATCCAATAGTAAGGATGGATTAAACATGGAGCGAAGTGGGGGCCTAGAATAAAAGGACATTTGAACACAACTTTTCATACTATGTTGGAGTTTAATTTAAAGAAGATGGCAAATTAAATTCCAGTTAATAAACGAACCGAAATAATTCTGAGAGATTGTAGAATTATATCAATAAATCCATATAGAAGGATTTCATTTTTTTAAATTAGCTTTTAAAATGGTAGATTGCTGTTGAACAAATGTTATAGCGTTTTGCTACAAAATTATTTATTCATCTTTTTAGGTACATCTAGTGTAATAATTTATGTATGGAACGCTAACAACTACGGGAGTGATTTATATTCACAGTTTCAGCTGTGGTATAAATGAAGAAAGTGCACATAGTGTCTAAAATAAATACATCTAAACAGCCTCTATATAAATGAATGTAACTAGTGTCTTTGAATTTTAATACTTCGTCGCGTGACAGCTATATCTGGTCTCTGTTAAGATTTACACGATAATATCTAAGTGGTCTATTAAATGCGAAGTTACAAACTGCAAACTACAACTAAATGCACCCCATGATACTCTACAAAAGTTATCAGACAGCACAAACATTCAACAGGATTAACGATAGTAGTACAATATGTGATTAAATTACTTAAACTTCCAATACTATTCTAAAACTGTTCAAAAGCTGAAAGACTATCATTTAGTCTTGCACCGTAAACGGTCTTACACAGAATGTTTCTATTACTTCGCACACAAGGCGGAATAGCTAAGGAAGCGGAATACTTTACAAGACTTTATTGAAGCATTTGGCTTAATAATATCGATTACCACTATCACCAAACCTACAGTCCACAGTGTATAGTTAGTACTGTTAACAAGCCTCTTGAACTCTATTTTGTATTATTTTGTTTCTATATGGCCTAGTCATTCTTTCCTGTGCTACAAAAACGAAATGCAGAATGAAACATAATCCAAAAAGGTAAAAATTCGGTAATTAAGCTAATAAAACCTTCTGCAGCATTTTATACATAGGTCTGCATTAATAATAATTTGCAGTCTATTAGTAAACATTGGAATTAATTAAAATGAACTGTGTCCAACTAATCCAACGCAGCAATAAAAATTATTTTTGACTTCCACCGAATTATCTCTTTAAATTTATAAATGCAGGTTACTCAATGATGACTTGTAAGATTAAAGTTTAAGTGAATAATATAAAGATAGTTTTGCTAAGAGGATGAAATATACACAAGTACAGCGGTGTTAATTGTACTAAAAATATATTTTGAATAGAATACTTTAGGACATTAATTTGTTTTTTTAACATTCACCACCATCAGACATTACAAAATGCTTATTTTCTATTGATTTGCATAGAGAGACTCTTTCGAGCTGAAGTCAAATCTGTTGCGGCACTGAAAGAATACCGACATGCTGATGTCTAATTTTACTGGCAACTGTTGGTTTTAAAGTTGTACAGGCGATATTATAGTGTTAGATACGAAATTGGTGGTGTGAATAAGTCTCTTGGACAGGTTTGGATGAAGGTCACTCTCAATACGACATAATACACTAATACTAATATATACTCTTGTAACTACTCATATAGAAACCATTACTTTATCCGGATTATTTATTGTTAGCCGTAGAGACTTCTCCGCTGGTGGTTGAGTCTTCATTCGCACCACCGCCTGACCACTTGACCACATTTTCATTGTCGTCATCTTCATCCGACTGATTTTCCTGGGCATCTTCAAACCCATCACCATTCAGTGCGCTTGAGTCGGCTAACACAGACGGCACCATAGAATTAGCGATTTTCGCACAATAGTCACTGTAACTGAGTCCATTTAAGAGACACACTATAATAACCGTCATGTTGTCACATCCCAATCCTCCCATTTGACAGTCAGGAGCCAAACAATTACTCATAATTTCTTCACAGATCACTTCAGGCTCTAGTCCTAATCCTATGCGACGTCGAACGAATTCCACAGCTTCTTCATTTGTTACCACATCCCAAATTCCATCACAGGCCAAAATTATGAATTCCCAGTCTTCATTTAATGTTCTAGTCTCAACTTCAGGGAGCGCGATAACCATCTGCTCCTCCGCTTTCATACTGGTATTACGTTTGAACACGAAGTCTCCTAAAGCTCTAGACAATGCGAGGTTTCCATTCACTCTGTTATATTCTACCCAACCACCAGCTTTCTGAATTCGGGCAATCTCCTCAGGATTATTGGGCTTATGATCCAACGAAAGAGCATCGGCGACTCCTTTCACACATGCCACAGCTCGAGAGTCTCCTACGTTTCCACAGTATAGCTTGTTGTCCTTGATAAGAACGGATACTGCTGTTGTTCCTGCGAGTTCATCTCTCATACTGTCATCTTTCTGCATAGCCTCGTCAAATTCTAGGAATCCATGTTTTAAGGCGTCAGGATAATTCCCTTGGCTGTACTCTGGCCTTTGAACGACGTATTTGTGAAGGTGAACTCCAGCGTGCTGAGCAACTTTAGGGCCTAAAAATAACTAAATGTTTAATCTGGTCTCGCTCTATCCCGTAATCATCGAATTTAACACTGTACCTCCATGGCCATCGTACACAGCGAAAAACGCTGCATCGCTATCATCAGGGAGAGACAGAATATGTGTATGGCAATCTTCCATCGAAACTCTCCATCCTTGCATACAACTCGACCCAACTTTGTACACTGAATTTTGAACACAAGCCGACTCTTTGGCTGTCATCGGTTCCGAAAGTGTCTGACCCATCTCACCGGTATACTTTTACTATCTTCTAACGCTTAAAGTTGTTTTGTTTTGTTCAGAGAGATCCCTAAAGGTCAATAAGTCACACTGCTTTGTCTTTAGTAGTTTCTCTTCAAAATGTCGATTCACAAAAAATATGTCAGCCTATCTGTCCAATTATACACCTCATTCTGATCTCCTTGGCACCTCTTCCACAAGTTTCCTAGAATTCCACGCATAACAAAATAAGCTTTACAACCACCAATCATTTCTAAAATCCATGTTCTGTGAATTCATACCTGTTTATTGAAAAAATCCCACTGCCCTACTGCCAAGCATGTCACCACAATGAATCAATTTGTCCAGTCACCCTAAAAACAAATCACACACAGTTAACTCCCCAAACTCTGCACTTATTTATGATAACCCAGAAAACACAACTTTTGTCACTTTGCACTCAATCCAAAATCCACCTCTCAAATAATGTTACATCACTATCAGTAAATCAGTAGCACACGACTCAGCCTGAGTAAAACAACGTACAAAACCATTACAAGTTGCACATTAAATCATTCGCTATTCATCATCACTCAAATCTGTAAAAATAGACTACTACTAACAATCATTTCCTTCCAAATGACTACCCTGTGACTAATCCCTTAAATTAGATCACACAGACTAAACTACCAAAACTACGATCTAATGTGCAAACAAGAACGTTTCAAACATGACTCACTTTGTAAAGTCCACGCGTTGCAGGTCCAGTCGTCGACTTTGCCAGACTTGATATTAGAGGAACACGCAAAAAATCTAATGTCAATCAGTAAACAATGAATTAATTGTTTAGGTTTATTAAGTAGAGAGAGCAGAGAGAAACGAACAAACCTCCTCCAGAGAGTGACTGACCAACCACCACCACCACCACTGCCACCAGACTTTACCGAGAGAAAGGAAAAGGAGTGAACGCAATGCGGGGAGTGCTGCTGCTGTGATGCTCTTCGCGCTTCTCCACCACCACCGACGCCTTCTTCCTTCTATTTCGCAACACTTATCATTCCTTTCATCACTTCCTTATCTTCTGTGTATAAGAATTCCCCAATTTAAATCCAATTTTGGGTGTTTTGAAGGCTATATGAATGTACTTTTGCTCTTATGACATAATGTAAGGGTCATGCCTAGTTTGCTATTTTCATGCCGATTTAAGTGGACCTGTTGAAATCAAAAATGTTGAATGTAGAGTATTTCGCAAAGTAATGCAGTAAAGATCGCCTTAAGAGGGTATTGCACATATGCAGAAGAAATTAAGGATAATCTTGGAGTTTCATGCATCACGTATGTTTATGGCAGCACGAAGGAGATAATTGATATACTTAATTTGGAATAACAATTGGAAGTTTGGAAGTAAAAGTGAGACTATGGACTAGGTGAAGGATCCATCATAATTCCATGGGAGTTCCAGGACTACGAAGATTGTATTCTACTTCGACTTCTCGGACGGCATCTTCCAATTCGATAAGGTGGGTGTCTAAAGCTTCATCACAGATTTGTCTCATTGCTTGACACAGGTTGTACAGGTACTCTTTGTTCTTCCCACTGGGTCCTATGCTTTCAAAGATTTGCTTGGCCATTGATTCTAGAGGAGCTGGGCCGATGTAATGTTCGTTTTCTGATGAGCCGTAGTACATAAAAACTGGGAATGGCTTTCCTTCACGAATTTCGTCTTCATGAGTTTCATTTTCAAAATCTTCAGGGAGACAGCCGTTAACAGCTTCGAGAGGTTGAGAGTGTCTGTCGCTGGCAAGAGCTAAGTTATTCACGACTAGCGATATTCCTTCGTCTTCATCCGTATCAGGTACATCTGTGGCAGATGATTGTGCAAGCTCAGAAGTAGAGTTACTCCGGTTAGATTCATCTCCGGAAATTCCAGGCCGTGCAGGGTCTAAGGGTTGAGAGGGATTGTTGTAGTCCAGTGGTGATGGAGGCTCCAAAATGTTCTGAGGGTGGTTTGGGCTCGGGTGAAATTGGATTGGGACTTTTTCGTATCCCATTACTTCTCGCAGATCAAGATGATCGATTACTCGTGCAATATCTCTTTGATGGATTTCGTAAGCAGCTCCCCATACTTTTGCCTGTGCAATAAAATCCATGTCAGGTTTCGAAATATGTAAAGAAAATCAGACATATTAATACGGGCAATTAATGCATTAAAATATCACGGGCTTTATTTGCAGTGTAATATTAATAATCATAAAGTTTCAAGTTCAACCTTCAATTTTCTAACTTCTCGTTCTACCTCAAACAAATGTTCATCCACTACCGAAGGAAAAAAAGCTCTCATAAAAGTAGCCAACTTGAACACATATTCATCATTAGGCCCTGAGGGACCCTGAGAATCTACAATTTGTTTAGCTATCGTGATTATATCGGCACTCCCCAGAAACAAGGGACCATTAAGGTTCCCTACGTACACTATAGTCTCTACCATTTCATTTAAATTCACAAATTCTGGAGACTTGGTAGAATCAAGAGACATAGGATAAAAAGGAATGATATTTTTAGTGAAGCGACTCTCTCTACGGTCAATAGAATCAATAGTGTCCCTGTCACTGTCATCTATTTCATACGCCACACCCCAAACTTTCGCCTAAGTTAACCAAAAACATATCTTCATCGCGTGAAACAAGTTTTGTATACAATGATGAATGCTCACCTCAGGATCTTTCGAAGGCACCAAAGTGACTACTCGTCCAGGCTGAAATACGAACCAAATCCCATTCAATTTACATTACATATTCCCATCTTGGCATTAAAAAATCCAGCGTGGATACTAAAGTAGATTTACCTTTCCAGGGACACCGCGATGATCAATCGATCCTTGCCAAAAGCGTCGATCGTACCCTTTGATATACCCAATAACTTTCTTTACATACGGAAAGTCGACCTTCCACACCAACGAGCCGTAGCCAAATATCCACATTTCGCCAGAATTCGTCACCACTGGAATTTAGAAACTGTCGAAAAAAAATCAAATACTGAAAATGCGACACCTGATTGCGAGGTGGATACGAAATTTGAATGTTCCCACCCGTCGCCCTGCGTTGGTGTCCCTTCGACGGAACTGGAACGACTGGAAGGAAGGACGACTTTGTTTATGTTTGGACGAGCGCGCGAATTTGCGTGTCAAATTCTGAGGTTCTCACACACATAACAATAACAAGCCGACGTGTCTTTTTTGTTCACATTAATATCTGTAGATGACGATTAATAGTTTGTATCAAATGGTTAGTGGTTGTAAGCAGTTTTGCGGTACGTGCTATGGCTTCGTTTAATCCGAGACACTTTAATCTTGTGGTGATTTCCTTTATTTCCTTCTTCTATTGGGTGTACATCGCATTCAAGTCTGTCTTCCGGAGAAAGGTGAGAGTCAAACAGTTTGGGTGGGTGTAATGTACATGTAATTAATTCTGTGTGTGTAGAATGATAATGACACGGACAAAAAGACGTTTGGAGTGTTTCATCCGTATTGTAATGCTGGAGGAGGAGGAGAACGTGTC
>JAQGAB010001448.1:0-16324 GCA_034696565.1 Isotomurus graminis
CCACTATTATCATGAACTCTGATTACATACAATTAAATTTCGAATCGGACATCAAGCACTGTTGACTGTTAAAATTAACTTGTGAAAGTATTTACTTCCCCTTCAATAAAACGCATTGAAAAGCTAATAGCTTTGCATTACTCTATTCATACTCTGTTCCGTAATGAAAACTAAATGCATCATAGCCTAAGGAAACGAAAAGTAAAACTTTGTGTGTATTTATTCCAATTCTTATCAAATATTTTATCTGAAATAATCAGTAAATAATTAACTATAATTCATCCCTGAATTTCTAATACAAAATGCTATATTTTACAAATCGTTATGAACAGCTAAGACAAGTACACGGTGTGTCATGCAATCTGCAAATAATATTTGGATTATAAATGTCCATTAAAAAGTGCAGCTAGCAAAAGTCCAGTAATAGTAATAGTTCAAAACAAGTTAGATCAAGAGACTCAACATTGATCGAATAAGGCATTTCCTCTGTAGTTTATTCTTCAATCATTACTGTTGGACATGAAAACAAGTCAGGCTTACTGATTGTGCATTCCAAATTATTGATTATGGAACTTAAACTTACCTAAGCTTTTGTTACACCGGAAATTGACCATGAATCTGAAACCCAATTTCGTTGCATGATTCCACCAATTCAAAATTCATTCTGTTAAAAACCAATTGTCAACTTCTTAAGAAAACATACAACATTCATCAAATTGTATGCGATATAACTATTTCTATTGTTTAGTTAAAATCAGTCAGTCAGCCAGTCAGTTGAAATTTAGTTGACAATACGATAGCCATGAAAATATTCAACATCAATACTTTAACCTAAATCTTTGGTTAATTGCGCATCGCTTATGTCATGTTTACTGCTGACTGCTATTTGCTGGCACGTGATTACATTTTTTGTGTTTTCTTTAAATCCATAATACAGATATTCTGTTACTATTTAGTTCCACTTAAACTGTAGTGACGCACTTACCACCTTGCATGCCACATTTCACATAAGCAAATTAAACTTACGGAAAACATGTCTATTTAAAATATTATGTAGTAACCTTATTGGCGAAGATTTGTTCAGAATCTTAAAGCTTCTTCTAATTCCTATATAGTTATGAAAAAGTGTGTATTAATCTATTAGACAATGCCAGACTTATAATTTCTGTGCCCTCTTTTGCTTTTAATGCTACTAAAATATTCCCGACCTAATTTATTATTACAGATTACAAAAATTATATACTCAAAGTCACCTTCATGTTTCATTTATAGGATAATAAAGCTAGATTTTACATCATTTCAATTTTTCAAGTACGCTTAAGCTGAAGTTCTGAACAGTCTGGACTAAACCCCTTTGTTAAAGTCACGAAGGTCCACGAGTTCCTGGACTTACAAGAACCCTTGCTATTATCAGAAAGAATTCATGACCTCCAGAAAATAATACCTCATTTCCACAAGCGTCTGGAAACAATCAGCACGAATCTACTCATCACGCATTTAATCTATTCATTATGCTTTGTATAAAACTGGAGCATTTGCCGTTGAATTAATCACTTCAATTTTGACTTTTCAAGTTTCATTACAAAGCTTTCCAACTCTACAAACCAACTTAACTCATCATGAAGATCGCACTCATCGTCATCGCTGCTTTGGCAGTCATCGTTGCAGTTCAGGTAAATTAACACAACGATTGTATGTTGCCCTGCTTAATCAGCAATTAATAATTCTAACAATATCCTGTATTCCAGGCTCTGCCTGCTCCTGAAAGCGACGACTCCATGTTCGAAAGTACGTGTATAACTTATTAAACTTCTTATAAAACTTTACTTATGCAACTATAATATTATACAGACTCTTTGACTGCTGCTGCTGAGGAAGACGAATCATCCTTGACTGCTTCAGCCTATATGGCTGAAGCGGCAACTGGTGCCGAAGGTGGTGCACCAGCTGAAGAAGGAAAGGGCAAAGGAGGAAAAGGAAAAGGAAAGAAAGACAAGAAGGGCAAAGGAGGAAAAGGAAAGGGAGACAAGAAGGGCAAAGGAAAAGGAGGAAAGGGAGGCGAACAAGAAACTGCAACTGCTTAAATCCTGAACTGTCCACACAAAGTCACTGAAAAGTAGAATTACGAATTCCAAATTCGCTTTAATTTCAAATAAACATTGGAAGTATACGATGAACTACATGAATCTAAGCCACCTTTATTTCAACTTCTGCACATACATTTTCACATCCTCTACAAAAGAATTTCATAAGATATTGATATTCCCCATGAATTATGAATTTATACATGTACTGTTAAACAAACTTGTTATCGAGCATTATTACAATACAGCATTGAATCTCCCATCCTATATTGCTAGACTTTCTATTGATTGTACGATCATACCTTGCTATTCAGATGGATGACTTTCATACCAATTTGCTAGGGATTTGTACGCAACCACTTGAAATCTTTTGACTTGCTAGAATCGCACGGTTCCGTCACGACAATCCTCAATCTCTAACAAAAACCCTAATTAATCCACAAGTATAAATGCCTAAATGCCAAAGACCAAATACCAGTTTATTTTACTCTGTACTCTACAACTAACCATCGACTACAGAAAATATTAAATCCAAAATGAGGGTGTCTCTTTTGCTCCTCGTGCTTTTAGCTGCGATTGCACTAACCCAGGTACCGTAATTGTCCTTCAGGACCTCTGTTTATCCAAATACTTACTTAATCGAACTACTAACATTTCACAGGCATGGTCACTGAATGATAATGAAGATGCTTTTACAGATGGAAACAGTAAGTATTCTTACATTGCCCCAGGGTAAACTTTCATTGGAGTATTGTCATGTCCTTTTACTTCTTCCTTTAGCCCATTTACTGGCATCTTTGACGGAAGATGAATCTCCCTTAGTTTCAACATTTGCTAATACTGGCGCTGCAACTGCCGGAGATAAGAAGGGTAGCTCTGAATCTGGTTCCAGTGAAGACAAAGATAAAAAGAAGAAAAAGAAAAATAAGAAAAACAAGAACAAGAAGAACAAGAAAAAGAAGGACAAGTCCAGCAGTGAAAGTGAAGAGAGCAAGCAAAAGAAGTCAAGCACCTCTTCTACTCCTCTCTCATAAATCTCCACGAATCATTTTAAAGTATTTTAAAGTATCACAATCCTTTCCAAAACCATTCGTTTGCATTTTAATGATAAAGGCATATTTCAAGCTTTCGTATCCAAATCAAAGCTACAAAATGTTTGTATTCAGAGACATTACAGCATACAAGTAATAAATACTTAAACCCTTATTTGCATCTAAAAATTGAGATACGGCAAGCTCAGCCTTGGTTTAAAGATAACTACACAGTCGGATTCAACTTATTTTATATACATATCTATGGATTCAACACATATCAAATGATCCGTGCAAACAGTAGCTTATTTTATCATTTTACATAAATGTGTGTACGCGTCAATTTCTCTTATATTATAAAAACACATTTAGTTCAAACCAGTACGTAACAAGTCTAGTCACAGACACAAATATATAGGCTGATATAATCATTCCACCGAGCTTAGCATTTCATACAATAAAAATTCACGTCAATAAATGACCGTAAATTATATCCAACGGTATGAGTTACATTGTATTTGAGATTTTGCACACTCTTGACACGTTGAATATTTGTTATTTATAATTTACCTTTTTATTTTTAGTCCCTACGTACATGTCTTTCGTGCAATGAGTTGTTTGTCGTCATATATCACATTATCACCGTTTACGTCAGCAGGTGGAAGCTGATAAACCGACCAATTGTGATACCATAGTGTACCTTTGACCACTTCAATTGCGTGCATAAGCTGACCATGAATCATGAATGAGTATAAATGAAGAGTCCTTACATGTTTTAGAGATCACAATACTTTCAATTACTTTAAAGCCAGGATATCACAACTCAATTGTATTCTTGAGAACGCAACATGAAGCTAACGTTCTTTATTTTGGTATCGTTGGCAGTGATCTGCACTGTTTGCGTAAGTTTATTGTTAACTAACAATAGACAATACATACTATTGACTCTGATTGTCAGTTTAATTTTATATTTTTGTTTTTATTACAGCATGTTTCTGCAACTTCCTCTGAATCAGACGAGAAAGAAAATCTGTTAATCCCAACAAAAGATCTTACTCAATCTGATCAAACGGCTGTGGAGGAGGAATTACATGAAGATACACACTTTGTTCTCGTCCCTTCTTCAGATGGAGAGTCGAAAGGAAAGCTAGCAGAAACTGCGGCAGCAGACACTTCTGAGGACAAGAAGAAAGATGAAACCCCACTTGCACATTCTCCCCTCGAGGAAAGCCCCTCTGATAAGAAAGAAAAAAATGGGATGAACAAAAAAGAATCTAAGAAGGGTAGCAAAGACGTTTCTGAATCTTCAATCGAAGTAGGTTCTCAGGACACCAAACAAATTGTTGAAGACGAAGAACCCTCTGAGGATAATAAGAAAGATGTAGCCTCCTCTGCACCGTCTCATCTGGAACAAAGTCCATCTGATAAGAAAGGAAAAGATGGAAAGAAAAAAGGGTCTAAGAAGGGTAGTAAAGGGTCAAAATCCTCGAAGGTGAGCAAGGAAAACCCGGAAGAAGTGGAAGAACCGTCTGAGGAAAGCAAGGACAAAGTCCCTCCAGCACCGTCTCATCTGGAACAAAGCCCATCTGATAAGAAAGGAAAAGATGGAAAGAAGAAAGAGTCTAAGAAGGGTAGCAAAGACGTGTCTGAATCCTCGATAGTAAAGACGGAAGAAGTAGAAGAACCGTCTGAGGAAAGTAAGGACGAAGTCCCTCCAGGACCGTCACAAGATGAAAAAACCTCTTCTGATAAGAAGACAGGGAAGGATGGAAAGAAGAAAGAATCTAAGAAGGGAAGCAAAGACGTGTCTCAATCCTCGAAGGTGAAGACGGAAGAAGTAGAAGAATCTTCTGAGGAAAGTAAGGACGAAGTCCTTCCAGCACCGTCACAAGATGAAAAAACCTCTTCTGATAAGAAGACAGGGAAGGATGGAAAGAATAAAGAATCTAAGAAGGAAAGCAAAGACGTGTCTAAATCCTCGAAGGTAAAGACAGAAGAAGTAGAAGAACCTTCTGAGGAAAGTAAGAATGAAGTCCCTCCAGCATCTTCTCAAACTGAAAAAGCATCTTCTGGTAAGAAAAGCAAGGATGGAAAGAAGAAAGAATCTAAAAAGAGTTCCAAACTTAGTGTGTCTAAGTCTTCAACCGATGCGGACTCAAAGAAATCTAAGAAAAACACTGCATCCATTTCAGCAGAAGACGCTTCTGTGGTAGATCCTTCAAAGCCTGAGAAAAAGGGGAAAAATGGCAAAGGAAAAGACAAGAAGGAAAAGAAGCAGGGTAAAGGGACTGGGAAAAGTAGTGAAATTGGCTCAAAGAAGAAAGCTATTAAAGCTGACAAGAACAAGTCCAAAGCATCTGACAAAAAATCTAAAACTTATGAAAAGAAGTCCCAAGGAAAGAACAAGAAGAAGTAGAGTCGACAATGCTCAACCAATTAGTTTATTAAATACTCATAATTAATTCATCATGAATGATCATGTGCCAATCACTATTACTATTTTCTTACAATTCAATTAATTACATTTTGACATAACAATAAACCACTTTATTCCTTACAACTTTCACGAAACTCGCTTACTTACTATTGTACACTCATCAGCACTTCAAGAGTACAAAATAATGCACAAATAACATTTATGTAGATTTACTTAACGATTTCCATGCATTTATACAAAAGTAAGTAAATGTCTCGCAGGTCCTCCTTTACTTATTCCAGTACTACGTCAAACTTCATGACACAAGGACCTTATTATTGTTTAACATAGATTTCAAAACTTTAGCATGAAAGTTTTCTCATCTTTCGTCTACCACCCGTACAAAGTTGTTCCAATCTTGCCATCCTCTTCACACAAGCTTCATTTTCAAAATGAAGCCCTCCAGTATTGGAAAGTGTTTTTCGACTTCGCCTACTATTTACTGCTGGTTCCCTTTAGATTCGAGTGGAACCAAATGAAGGGAATGTACTTTATGAAAACTAATCAAATTCAAAAGGTATCGGCTGCGCGGAATATGCTTTACAACCTGCTGTCAATCCTAGTTGTACTTTTCAGCTTTATATTCATTATAACTGTTCTATACAGATTTGTTGCTTCATTTCCACCTTATTTGGAGGCTTGTACTATATCCTGAAGATCCGCCAGAAGTACACCTCAGCCGCCAATGCACACAACCGAAATCCAGCCATGTATTTCGAGCTCGCTTACTACTTCTGTGACACTTTGTACCTTCTCATCATGTTCGCCGCGTTTGGACAGAAAGGACACGAGATCTCGCAAGTTTTCAATGAAATCCAAGAAGCCAACAATCGATTTTATTCCAATCCACTTGAATACTTCAAAGTTAGCATTCTCCAAAATAATCCTTTTCCAGAAATCCTCAAAACTCATCCCATAAAAATATTTTCATTGCAGACTAAATTCCACACTAGAGTTGTCTGCAGCCTGTGCTTGTTCACTCTCGTCCTGTACCTCCTTGAAGTTAATTTTGATTCGAAAAGTACACACGGATTCATATCTCACTTTGAAAATGATGCTGCAGCAGTGTTTAAGCTATTCTGGAATCCTTCAATTCCAGTCTCACAGTTGGCTTCTCATGACACACATCCTCCTTTAATCTTCACAACCCTGAGTATTCTTTCTAATTGTCTCGAGAGAATATTAAACGCTTTCAGTGACATCTTATTCGTAATGACTGTTCTGCTCTTTCGGAATCTGGTAAATAACTTCCGGCAGAGTCTTGAGTCCCACGAAATCACAGCAACAGAGGTTCGCGCAACCATGAATTTTGAGTTTAGAACTTAAGTTCATTTACACTACATTTCTAGGCTTTGGAACACTATCGATGGTTACGCAACATGACTTCCAAAATAAACAACGCAATGAGCCTCATAATTGGAAGCTTTATTGTTGGAAATCTACCTTTTTATGCTACCAATGTGTTGGACACATTTCGGGATAGCTGCAATATCTTCATGAGGTTGAGATATTTGTTTTACTGCACATATTTCTTCCCTGCTTTATTCCTCGCTGCTAAGTCAAGTAAAGAGGTACGAGTCTACATAATTTTATCATCAAGAGTGTGTATTTCATGAGTTCAGTATATTCTGATATTCAGGTAGAAGAAATCAAAGCATGGGTTTACAAGGACGAAAATCATTCACAACTGGACGATCAAAATCTCGGAGTAGTTCTTCATGAGGTGAATGGTTACACAGTCGGACTCAGTTCATACGGATGCCTAACTGTCAACTACGGACTTTTTGGAAGTGTAAGCTATCTTCCACTAACTCTACTTGCTACTGTAGATGTAACTGTTATTATATTTTGCTCATATTCTCCAACTTAGATTGTTAGCATAATACTAACGTACGCTTTACTGAAAACTCAGTTTCAAGCACCACAAATTACCTCTGGAGGAACATTTCCCATCCAAACTTTAACATTCGCCCAGGAGAAACTTTTGACTTGATTGATAACTATGCATCATTTATATTAATTATCTCTTTCTTGGTTATTTATTTTTATCAATTGTATAACCAATAGAATGTGCACGTAGCATTTGATTAAAACAAAATAGCCATTGTACTTCCACTTACGTATGCATCGAACACTTCCGGGAACTTACTCATTCTCTCAGATGTTTGTAAATCATCACTTCCTGGTGTCGCTGCAACTCTAAGTTAGCTTACACTATTGAACTTGTCGTACTGGATTCCTTTTGCACTGTCACGCGTTTCTACATACCCACATGACAGAAATGCAGCATTTACGGTGCATTTTACTCATTAATCTTGTGTTAATTGCATCCAACGGATTAATTTACGCCCAAGAAGGTACAGGTAGTAAATATATACAAGCGTAAGTATCCCTTCTAAAGGAGTCCATCCTAATTAATTCAGGGGAAGAATACGAGTACTACAACTATGAAGAACCTGCGCCTCAAGAAGTTCATTCAGTTACAGAAAAGGCTCATAAGCCTGCTCATTTAGTAACAGAAAAGTCTCATAAGGCTGCTCATTTAGTAACAGAAAAGGCTCATAAGGCTGCTCATTCAGTAACAGAAAAGGCTCATAAGGCTGCTCATTCTACAAGAACCCATTCTCATGTCAAAAAATCTAAAGCGACACCAGCAGGAGGACCCGTTCCTGCAGAATACAGACACTATTCTAAAATCAACTTAACAGCAATGTTTGCCCGGATTGCAAAGAAAACTCGTCAGCCTCAAAAACCCGATCTCTTCGACTGGGCTGACCACTACACAGTGTACGGAAAACACAAGAATGAAAAAGGTAAACCAGAATCTTTTGCAGGTCTGGTACGATCCCCGAAGCCAGGGGGAAATGGTGGTTACGGATTTAAAAAGCTAAGGGAAGAGTACCAATCAAAGAAACAACTGAAGCCATTAAACCGACACACAGAAATGATGCTAAAAGCGTTGGACGAACACACTAAACGGAATGGAAAGAACAACCAGCAAGATATGGTTGCTCAATATATCAAAGCCAACAATCCTTTCGGAGGAATTCCCAAGAATATGTTTGATTCGAATCAATACAAGTCAATGGGGCTGGCAGGAGTTATGAATGTCTGATTGCATTTTATTCATCGACACCAATATCTAAGTTGGTACATACATTTTTAATTTACAACATAATGTTTATTTGGCTATCATCTTTCATACATGATGGTTAAAAATGACTACATTTTTGCAATAAATATTTATGATGTCTGTCATCCTTCAAAAAGAAACCATTCACCAACTTTCAGTCACGGTTGTATAGTTGTATTTCATGTTATATTCAATTTGGTGCAATTTAAATTTTCATTCTTGAAATTGAAACCAATAAAACGCAATTCAATAACTAATGAGTTTTAGTCAGGTACGAAGCATAAGGATCTTGGCAAACGCTTTCTTCGTCAAATGAAATAAATCTTCGTGGTTTCTCGCAAACCGATTCTTCATCAGACACTACAAGCTTTGGTATTCCGTGGCAGTAACCATTGCTTCCATTTCCTTTGTTTATCTTCTTATCCACCAAAAATCTCTGGAACTTTAATGCTGCCAAACTCCACATGGATTGTCTCCTCCGAGTCCGGCACCACGCACGCAGAGTGAAAAAGTAAATTAACTCAATAAGACTTAATCCACTAAATCCCAGGCAGAATCCCATCAATCCACCGGTATTAGCTGTTCCAACACAATTTCATGGTCAACAGGCATTTCTAGTCATTTTAGAGGTTTCTCACCTATAAGGTCTGTGATTCCATATAACTCTTTTCTAACTCGGGCATACGTTGAATCCGACGAAAAGTAGATGTGAACTATAGACAAGTTCTTCGTAGACCTTTAATCAATCACAAGCGATCAGATTGTCACTCACGTATTCTAATCCCAATCACTATTTCCTTCTGCGTACCATTTAGACGTAACATTGAAATCGTCAATCCAAATATCTCCTTTCTGGATCGGAGTAAATGTTGTCTCTGAAAAATACTCCAACTCGTTACACACTGGAAGACATATGTCGCATTTTGACTTTATTCCAGTTTGAAGCCCTTCGTCTAACAAGAAAATCCAGATTAAGAAGATCCCATCAATTACAATTCACTTAGGATGACGTCATCACACAGTAAGATGTTAATGAAACTTTCATCTCACTTCGTAAATCTTCTGCACAAGCAAATTTCGATGCTCCACATAATTCCCTTGTGTCATCTCCTGTTGAGATAATTGCATGATTTACGAATTACGAGGTTTCTGACCTTGCAGTTTCATAATAATGGACTTACTTGGCATGTAGTAACTCACACAACCACAAATCTCATAAGTTTGATTTGCCAAACATTCATCGTAGCAATTATGAGAAGTGTAGATGGAATAATACGCTAAATTATATTCCCCGTGGAAGTAACAATTTCTCTTCTCCTAGTAAACCAAGATATTCATCATTATAAGCAGGATAATTAAACCAAACCCGTTATTAAGCTCCACAGAAAGACATTTAATGTTTCTGTGTTTCTCACCAAACTAAAATTCTTTATGTCAGTATCTGCTAAAGTAATCTCAGGTCTAATTCCCATAAAAACTTCCGAATTTGGTCGCACAGCGATTCCAAAGTCAACAGCTTTAGGTACATCAATCGGCAGGTGTTTAACTAGCTGTAAAGTGTAACAAGTATGTTCATATTAACCATTTTAACAAAAGCAGTAGCCACTGTTGCAACAGAACATGCTATCCCACCTGAAATCCATGACTATCGCTTGACGTGCAAAAATACTCGTGCAAATCAGGATTAAGAAGTACAGACAACCCGGAGCTTTTCCCAGCTCTGTTTTGTCTCCTCGGGAATTTATTCTCCGGTGCGTGTCCAGATAAAAACTCAGAGTTTCTTTTGATGTCATTCACGAGAAGTCCATTCTTCTCCAAGTCCCATTTTGCCCATTCAGCTAACTCTTCCTCATTGTATCGCTTCTCGTTCCTAATAAATAAATTAACAATCACATCCCCTAAACCAATCTCACAGTATAATCTGTTCCACTTACAAATTCTTGTATAGCAACATATGAGGAATCATATTAAATGTACAGCATTTCCCAAAATCAGTTTCAATCGGTTTAAAAAGGTCACTGCAGTTGTAAATGTCATCTTGCCATGCACATAACAGCAGCATCTCAGTACAAGGTTGGGAAGCCTTCCAAGATCATAAATATGTAAATGTAATGTTAGGAGAAAAAGTAAGATCAATATTAAGTAGACATCACAAACAATTTGCAAAAACCGAGCTACGTCTCGTTGCTCATCGTCATCATCTCCTAAACGGATTCCTTTCAAAATCTCCGGATCCACGTTGCCTCTCCGTGCTGAAAAGTTAAACTTTTGACTAAAACTCTTTGACGATGAACAGACGTGGTCCAAGTAATAAACATTTTTCCGAGCTTCAATAGTCCTTTCATCCTCATCAGGTCCTTGAGCATTCCTGAACACAAACAGAGTATATCGTACAATCATCGTCATCATCATAAATTATGTAATAAAACCCATTCCAGTAGTTTCAATCGCCTTTCTCAGCCCCCCCCCCACCGTAATTATTCCTCACCTTAAGTACTCTTCAGCCTTACTTTTCAACACTTTGTTCATGTTGCATACTGCAAAAGATTCATAACGTACGATTACTAGTAGACAAGTGATTCAACTATCCAGATAACCTAACAAATCATTAATCCTTTTTAAACAATAGCTTACTTGTAATTGCAGGAAAGGGTATTTTATCAATCGTAGTTTCAAACGGCTCAAATGTCACGATCAACGGACTACTTATGTAGGTGAGCCACACATCACTAATCAGCCAACCAGCCATTACCATTCCAATTATGAAAGCGATCGACCAAAATATTCTGCAATAAAGAAATACCCGTTGTAAGTTTCAATGCACATTTTAATTCCAGCGTATAACGAGATATTTTTTTAGTTTCCCACAAGTTGAATTACTATGTTGTATTATGATAATACTCTCGTTTGAAGTTGTACCTTTCAATTAAATGTCGCCTGGGTTGGCAAATGTACTTCAATCCATGTAGACTAGTTTCCAGAGCGAAGTCCACAGAATCAGAGGTGTCATATATGTCAGGTTCCCACCAGCAGCAATTGCTATTCCCTTGGATTCCACAGCACACACACCCTCTACCCCCAAGACCCCCACTATTCCTTCGAGACAATCTCTTTCCAGTCTTTCCATTACAAAATGGAAATTCTGCTTTATTCCCTTCTTTCCCCATGATGACCGATTCATGAATTAATTCACTCCGTGGCATTGACGCAGCTTCCCCATCAGCACGTACAACAATGTGACTCCCCCGTCTTTCTTCCGGAATGTACAGATTCCTCTGATTATTATTATGGCAATTCTTGCTATTCACTGCAAATTTCCTTTTGGCCGGGGGTGTAGATTTCTTTACACCACCATCAAGTCCCAAGGAAGCAGGACAATTCGGATAGAATTGACTTTCCTTCCATCCAGGCAAACTGTTGCTTCTTCCTCTGTTTCCTTTCGAGTCTCCCATAATTGTTAAGTGCATTTTGTCTCCAGTCTACTAGCCTAATTCCCTTCTCTACTGACATCGACTAATCTCAAGTCGTCTATGACATACAACAGACTTACTAACCTTAGAAAGTGAACAAACAAGACAATATTCCATTCCACTCAAACACCAAATGCAATCTGGCAGAATATTTCTCAGTGGAGAAAGTCAAGAATTCCCCAAGTAGATCTTGAGAGATAGAATCCTTTCATTGGACATATTGCGTGCACAAAAGTCTCTCTAACATGGAGATGGAGATGATGTTAAACATTTACACAAAACTTTGTATAAGCAAAGTCACCACACACAAGAGTAGCAAGGACATTGGGAGGAAATTGCTTTACAACATGGATTCATTAGACGTGAAGACAGCCTGTGGAGAACAACATCACACATTTCTCCATGAGAGAAATCAAGATCAAGTAAGCCTTGATAGCAGCTTCATCATCTAGTATGTGTATCCCCCCGATCGTCTCAACATATTATTCTTTTATCTTTGCCACCAGCTATGGAACAACAGCTTATATGCAGTAGAATGAAAATATAATGCATAGTGGTCTCTTGTGTAAGAAGATACTGTCCTTTCACGAAGCAACTCCGCATATCTAGAGGATCTACATTTCCTTCCCGATTGTATGCTCCATAACGGGTTAAGCGACGTCGTCCTGTATATATTGCTTTTATCTTTCTTTCCCCGGTGACTGACTATACCATTTTAGATTGAATAAATCTCAGTCGCTCCGGGTAAGGAAGCAAAGCTAATTTCTTTTGATTGCATGGATATTATGGCAGGAACACGATCATCGTGTTGAAGATACTCGTACGACTCAAGAGAAAACCTTGAAACGGACTTTCACGGATTATCTGCTTGGTGAAATTACCTCCTTCCTTCAACCACACGTTCTTTGTACATGATGGCGTATTTTATTATGTGTATTGGTCATACCATCTCTACTAAGGAAATGATCTTCGTGACGCCTATTTGAATGCTAGTTTCAGTACTGAAACACAGTTCAGTTTCACGCAACATGTTTCCAATGTCAAATGGTCGGTCACTGTTGACTATGGTTTAATATGCCAAGCTTCTCATATTTGCCTCTTTCTCCTCATACTTTCAGGAACACTGGGTGCTGAATTAATATGCTTATAAACGGGCCTATAATTTTCCTTAACTAGGCACGACTCGAATTTATTAATTTCATAACATACATTACTACAATAGAACAACAGGAAAAGTCGCAATAAATCAGAACTAAATCAATCAGAAGTCGTGTGTCACTTAATAATCAATACTAATAGTATAAGTATCATTATATTATCCTAAATCTATAATTCCTGTACTACAGCTGCAATCATTTCATGTATCTAGTTACTTAATTAGCTCTCGATACAAACAATCAGATAAAAACGAATTGAAAACTTGAAAAATCTAACCTAATCTACCAGCAGAAAAATATTGTCCATTCGCAGCCCAAAGCCCAAGAATTTCATAATCATCCTTCATAAACCCACTGCAAATTCATCTCTTTCCACTGCAAGCCCCCACCTCCATACTAATTCATAACAAATCTTCCCCCAACTCCTCCCACATCTCTGAAAGACAAAATATTAGCCGTTGTAAAATTGAATCCATCTACTAAATAGGTTGGTGTCTTACCTTTGAATTAGATTACTATTGACTGTCCTGTTATCATTCCCTCTGAGTACGCTCCCTGGTAGCAAACGACCAGCTAATTATCACAAACAATGCAATCCCCCAAATGAGCACAAAATCTGTCACGCACCTCATAAGAGGACGAATACACCTGGAACTGCAAACCCAAATTCATTAATCATCCCACATATGCATAATTAATCTCAGCAGTTTCTTTTCACTCTTGTTCTAAAAACTACCTTACCAATTCCTCCTGCTGGCATCATTAATTCTTTGACTACAAGCACGCACTATTTCATTGTACTGCAGATGGTCAGAGAAGATAGTTCCGAATGAATCCTGATGATTAGCCATGGCTTGTAAAGGTCCGTGAAAGCGAGGTCGGCAGAAATGGCGAGGGCGACGGGCGTTCGTGAAAAAGTTGTAGTGAGGATGATACATTGAAATAGCATTGGTTGCTCGATTGCAGATTGACTGTGGTTGGCAGCGTCGTTTCCAATTTGAACTGCACAACTGATTTCGATTCCTGGATGACAACGTAGCGTTCCGTGGAAAACCAATGTTTCGGGGTCGATTACCGTTCCTGTTCACATATGGTGTGTACGGGAAGCATCCGGTGTTATATGGGCACGGCACGGTCAATGCAGGTGGTTGTTGGTGGGGCTGACAACCAAGTCCTGAAGTATCTTCTACAGTGTTCGAAGCAATAGGTTCTTCTGCAGGTTTCTCGTTGTCGTTGTCGTCATTCTGATCTTCAGCACGCTTCTCGCTGTTCTTATTTTCTGCAGGCAATTCGCTGTTCTTATTTCCTGCAGGCATTTCGCTGTTCTTATTTCCTGCAGGCATTTCGCTGTTCTTATTTCCTGCAGGCATTTCGCTGTTATGATTTTCTGCAGGCATCTCGTTGATGTGATTCCAAGCAAACATCTCGCTGATCTGATTACCTGCAGACATCTCGCCTATGTTATCCTCAGCAGGTGATCTTCCGTCCATAGCTTGGTTTGAAAGGCCTAGAACGTCGTTGGACACATTAAAACCACCATGTTGCTCATCTGATATCTGATTATCAGAGCTGGAAGGCTCACTAAAGTCAATCAGAATCACGGACGAATCCGTTGAAGTGTCAGAAGAACTTGTTATTTCTACACTTGATGCTGCCATTGCTAAAGTAGCTCGCTTGGACGCTACATTTTGTTCTAGAACCTTCTTCGCAGTCTCCGCAAGTTCCGAGGTCGAAGGAAAGGTTGCTGATGTAAACTCCTTCATATGGTTTCTCCAGTTCCCCCAAGGAGTTATCGTTAAAATTCCAGCTCTCTCCATAACACGAACGTCTTGAGAAACTCTGGGTGTCCGACTTGTTTCTTCGTGCTTGGAATTTGTGCTTGAAAAAAAATTAGACGCGTTCCCGAACATATGCGATGATTGAAGCTCTTCTAGTTTTGAAAATTCTGAATTATCCATGGCTGGGTCGAGTGATTGTATTGTTCAACAAAGTCCAGAAATTAAGAAAGTTGGAGCCAGGTGGTACCGTCAAGACCGTTGATGAAGGAATGAAGCTTCATAAAAGTAGCAGAGTCTCTTTATCCTAGATTCCTAGCGTGTATGCTATCGATGCCTTCGGTAACGCTTCACTTTGTTCCGCAGCGTTGTTGCACGGTCTACTTTACAAAGAAGCACGTGAAAGAAAGGAGGAAGCCTAAGTATTACTGAACTGACTACCGAAGCCTGAAAATTTTCCCCAAGCTGGTTTAGACGCTTGTGGTACAACAATGAAAGGATTGTCCTGTTGATGGCTGTGCAGATGACTATTGTTACTTTTGTCTCCACCATCTTGGTAAGCGTCTTCAGGTCGAAATCGAGTGCTTTTAAAGCTGCTACCTCCTAAACTACTCCTTCCTTTGAATGAAGACCTTTGCAGATCATCCCTTAGGGTTCCATTGCCCATGAATCTCTCGTCCTTTGCTTTGGCTTTCAACCACATGCGATGTAGCTTCAATCCCATGATTCTCCAAATTGACCGTCTTCTTCTTGATCGACACCAAGCGCGAAGCGTGTAGAAGTAGATGAGTTCTATGAGACTAAGTCCACTGAATCCCAAGCAGAGACCTAAGAGACCCCCAGTATTGGCTGTACCCAAGAATGTGAAATTCATAAGTACATTCTGTTGTCCCTCTTAATCAATAACTCTACTTATGAATCAATGCATCCCTACCTATTAAATCAACGATTCCATACAGCTCCTTGCGGGTTCTGGCATAAGTCGAGTCTGATGTGAAGAAAATATGAACAATAGACACATTCTTCCTCGCCCTGAAGTTCACCAAAAGAATCAAAGTAACTTTTATCAATCATGTTGCATTGAAGTATTTGTCCTGTGTCATACCAAGAAGCAGTTGTGTTCTTGTCATTCAGCCACAACTTGTAATTCCTTTGCATAGGAGTCACCGTAGTTTCTGAGACATATTCAATTTCCGTA
>JAQGAB010001449.1:0-16324 GCA_034696565.1 Isotomurus graminis
GGTTGTGTGGTTGGTGAAGGTGTCTACGCTCCATTCGTCCTCAGACGGGTTTCTAGCGAATTATTATTTAGTAGATGTATGTATAAAAGTATCTGGTGTGGTTAATGATAGTATTATTGTGATTCATTGAGGTGACACGGGTATTCATGGGAATTGTTGATTGGGAATATTAGCATAATCAAGTTGAATGGTTGTATGTTGAGTCTGTAGTATATAGGGAGTCTTGGGAGGGATATTATGTTTAGGATTCTGTATTTTGTATTTGTGTGAATAGGTAGAGATCCAAGACGATGTGTAATTTTGTAATTGAGATGCTGTAGCGGATTATTGTCGGCTGTTCATTCATTCATATCATATGAGTGTTAGTGTTATGAAATATGATGACTTGTCAGTGGCCTCGGTTAGGGGCGGGGACAAGTGCGACAAGCTGCAGAGATAAAAGAGCGCTAATTTTCAAACTGGTATTCTTCTAGGTTGCCTCTCAAACACCTGGGGACCGACACGCTGTTTGATTGCCCTCGTGGCTGTTTTGCCGATTTAACGTAAATATTGGGATTGCTGGAGAGTTTCGAATTCGGCAGTTCGACTGGAGTGGCGAGTGTCAAGATTCTGTTGTTTGTTACAAGTTCAAAGGTATTTTATTTCGTTTAAGGAGGTTGTGAAGTCGGAACCGTGAATTCGTAATTGCGTATAGGGATTTTAGCTGTGGTGGTTACGTTTCTTGGTAAAACCTTTTTTAAGTGACATTAAGTGTGTTGTTGTTTCACAGATACGCTGAAGCTACTGGTGTGAGTTCACCTTCACACGCACAAAGATGTCAACGGTTTTGGAAAAGATTGCCCAAATTGAGGCCGAGGCGAGTTTTATTTTAACTTTGAATGAACAATGAATGGTTAATGAATTTTATTTTATTGTGGGATTTTGAAAATAGATGGCCCGGACGCAGAAGAACAAAGCGACTGCTGGTCACTTGGGAATGTTGAAAGCCAAGTTGGCAAAGCTTCGAAGGGAATTGATTACTCCGAAAGGCGGTGGTGCAGCAGGTCCTGGAGAAGGTTTCGATGTGGCGAAAACTGGAGATGCTCGAATAGGTTTTGTTGGTATGACATGTCTGCTTTTAAACGAAAATTAATAAAGAACACAACATGATTAACATTCTGAGTGATTGTGTTATTCAGGGTTTCCGTCTGTTGGCAAATCGACGTTACTAACAAACCTTGCTGGAGTGTACTCTGAGGTTGCTGCGTATGAGTTTACCACTCTGACAACTGTGCCTGGGTGCATTAAATACAAGGGAGCTAAGATTCAGGTGGGGTTGTATAATGCTTAAGTGTGTTAATGTGATCATTATGTGTGCTAACTACGTTTGGTTGTTTCTGTAGCTGCTGGATTTGCCTGGTATTATTGAGGGAGCTAAAGACGGAAAAGGAAGAGGACGGCAAGTAATTGCGGTAGCTCGGACATGCAGCCTTATTTTCATTGTCCTTGATGTACTGAAACCGCTTGGACATAAACGCATAATTGAAAAGGAGTTGGAAGGTTTTGGGCTTCGACTCAACAAGCAACCACCCAACATTGTTTTCCGTAGGAAAGACAAAGGAGGGATAAACTTGCAAACTATGGTAGGTCTCTAATATTTATTATCGGAATTAGAAAGAGCTTAGCGCCTTTTCTAATAATATCCATGAATTTTTGTAGGTTACGCAATCTGAATTGGACTTGGACACTGTGAAACAAATTTTGTCGGAGTATCGAATTCACAACGCCGACATTACGTTGCGATATGACGCCACTGCTGACGATCTGATCGATGTTGTGGAAGGAAATCGAGTTTACGTTCCTTGCATCTACTTGTTGAACAAGATTGATCAAATATCGATTGAGGAGTTGGATCTGGTGTACAAAATTCCTCATTGTGTGCCCATTTCCGCCCATCACAAGTGGAATTTCGATGATTTACTGGAAAGGATGTGGGAATACCTTAAGCTCATTCGAATTTACACGAAACCAAAAGGCCAGCTTCCAGATTACAACTCTCCTGTGGTTCTCAATTCTGAGCGACGAAGCGTGGAAGATTTTTGTAACAAACTTCATCGGTCCATTATGAAAGAATTCAAGATTGCTCTCGTTTGGGGTGCATCAGTGAAGCATCAGCCGCAGAAAGTGGGGAAAGATCATACCCTGGAGGATGAAGACGTCGTTCAAGTGGTGAAGAAAGTTTAAATTGATAACTTTCTTTACAACGGAAACAATAACCCAATACATAAACTCCTAAGACACTACACTGTTAATTCGTATGCGCCGTTTCAAAAAATGAAAGTGTCCGTACACTGTTGATTTTTCAAAACTTTTCTGAATAAAGGTGTAATCCCAAGATTGTAGATTTGCAGTAAATTATTTATTACCATACGGGATAACAAAAATCCTTAAGTTTAGAGGTTAAAATCCACTTGGTACAACGCATAACGGTATAACTATTCTAAAATAAAAAAAATGAAACAGTTTTGTGTAGCTTAATGATAGGTGGTCTATCGTTTGACCCACAGGTAAATTAAAAGAATGATACAGCGAGTGGACCCCTCACTCCAATACGGTGTAGAGTTTTCTTTTTTAAGGGCGGATTAGGGTTAGAAACTTGGCGAACGCTCATTTCCCAGCAGCTCAAAAGTTCTAAAACAGTAAACCTGTCTGGAAGGTAGAGCAGTCTTGATTTCATTGCTTGTCCGACGGCACTTAAGAGAGGTGTAGAACCTGAAACAAAAGTATTGTTTGTCAGCTTCTCTAAGTCTGTAATTTAAGGTTGGGGCTAAATATTAAATTTGCCTTACGGTATTCTTTCTTTAAATCGATGACGGTTGGACTTGTATCAGGGTAATCATTTGGTATTTGAATCTTTAATGGGGGTACTCTTGGCAGCCGTTTGTCTGCTAGTAAGGCGGTAATCCTAATGGGCATAGGTCTATCACTATTTCGTACCACTTTCACCTAAAAAAATAAAAAAAATGTTAATTTAGCAAACATTAGAATTTCTTCCATATTACGTAATTATCCATTACATGAAATCGATGGTCCAGCAACTTAAGCTCCTTCTGTAGTACCCACGGCAGCGAACAACTTTGTTCAACATCGCTTGGAACATCGGTTTCTTCGTGAGTTTCTTGAGAGCTACATTCACATCGGTTCAGCAATCAAGTTTAATTTATCTTTTGTTAATGTTCACTTTTCTTTGCTCTTACAACGCCGACTGTCCAGTGAGTGACTCAATAGTTGGCCGAAACGTCCGCAGGAATGTATGACTGGATGATCCATTTTTAAGGGCTGTGAGAATTGCATCTTGAATTTGCTGAAAGGGAGAAATCTGGTCTTTGGTCGGCATTGGTTGTGACGCAGGGCCCATCACTCCTCCCGCATCATGCTGTTGCTAAAATATATAACATTGTAGATAACTTCTTATAATTATGCAAAGGACTCAAGAAAAGGAATGGAATGGAACTACCTTCTCCATTTTTTTGAGTGCAGTTTCACACTTTAGTAGCAGGTCCATCGAAACCCGCTGGTTAGGGTTGGTAAGAATTTCCAACAGTTTCTTCATTTTGCTGGACTTTTCCATATCTAATATTCCAAAAGGTAACCTTTTAGTTGTGTTTTGCAATTCCAATCATAACCATGTATTACTGAAACAGGAGTTGTCGGCACTGGCGCGCTTTTTAGTGTGGACTGAAGGGAAGGCAAAAAAGCGCGCCAGTGCCGACAACTCCTGTTTCAGTAATACAACTTTTTAACTTTTACCTTCATTTCCAATTTTAGCAATCATTCGTTGGAGCAAGTCTGTATATTTTTTAAGCTCCTTAATTTTTTCCATGCAAGCTTGGTCTTCGGCGGTTCGTGGACTAGGCGTAGGCACCATTTGAGACATCGGAGTGCTCAGGTTTGCAGTAGGCGACGGTGCCATTAACGCTGCAAGAGAAGCTATAATTAATTTCTTTGAACTCAAGTGGATAATGTGACAGCTTACATGAGTATGGTCTGACGTTCCCTGGTGGTGCAGGGCTTCCATGCATAATATTTCCTGGCTGAGGTGAGTTTACAAACCCTGCTTGCCCTTGAGGATTTGACCTATACAAAAGAACCATGTAGCGTCGAACTTCTAAAGGGTTCAAGTACGAAATTAGTCAGTTTACCCAGCGACATTCATAGGATTCGGAGATGAAGTTTGACCAGGCCCCATTGGCATCTGCCCAGCGGATGCATTTGGAGGAATAAACTGTCCTCCAGGCCGTTGTATAGGAGGACCTCCAGGACCCCCCGAGTACTGATTAACCATTCCAACATTGTCAACCTACACACATTTTGAATTAAATACTTTCACATTTGCATATTTAGTAACAACAAATTGCACAGACAGTTTGGTGAGTAGGTTTCAGCTACCACATTTCACAATACAGGCCCATCCACCGTACAGTTTATCTACCAGTTGCTACCACCAACATTGATAAACGGATAGAACAATGACAAATGAATAAAAATAATAAATGCTGGCATCATGTGAACTCTGCTACCACTCTTGTAATAGTGAGTATTAGGAGCAATTAATACTTATACTTAATGCGGCAAAATTGAGCAATGAAAGAACTTTGCAAACTTCAAGCATAGAACAGAGAAAATTAAAATAGACTGATTCAAGACCCACTTGACACTTAGACTAGCAACTGCTGAATATTTTAAAACTGATCATGTGAGCACAAAAGAAGCGATAGAACACGAACAAGCAGACATTGTCACATACTGATCCTGCATGCAATGTAAGCTGTCAGTGCAAGAAAGAAAGCTATAAATATGTACAACTGATAAATAGAAGTCAAAATGAAGCTAAATCATACCTGATGTGCGAGATTATTAGCCCCATAATAGTTTAACCTATTAATGCCATAATTAGGCCCATGCTCAGGTCGAGGAATTCCCATCGCCTTCATCAACATCAAAGTTTCATCAAATCCTTTGCATAATTTCTCCAATAAATGTCTTGAAACACTTGACTAATATTCTATTCACTCTATCACACTAACAGTCATACTTAAGCGCACCTGAAAGAGCAAACTGGAATCCTGTCAAAGAGTCAGATTTACGACTACAATACTTTGCTGTATTGCACAACCTAAACACTAAGCCTAAGATTTGGAAGCTCTCGTTTGTTAGTTAGCGAATGGTAAAGAAATATTAATTAATCCAATAGAATATGCTGCTGAAGTTAAAGTGGCTAAGATCATAAAAGATTTAGAGGAATACGATGCGTAAGAAACGCATGCAAGAAACAGGAAACTTGACATCTAACTTTCCTATCTGTAGAAGTAGAAACTGTCTATTTAATTTTTGAAGTGTTTACCACAAAACTAATTTTAAAACTGTATCTGCTAATTCAATAGAACTGCAAGTGTTCATTAAATTTTTGCTTTGAGCACATTTAAACATTTTCCCCATAAATTGTAAGGCTTACATGTCCCATTGGTCTGTTCTGCTGGCCAATTTTACGCTGCTGATTAGCCAGATGAGATAATTGATTAGCAGCCATATTATTCTGACCCTGTCCCATCATTCTTCCTCCGACTTGTTGCGCGTTTTGCATTCCCCTGACCTGCATCACTGGATGATAACCCGCATATATTTTTCGAGTTCATACAGACAGATGCAAAGAAGTGCAGAATACAAAACTAACTTGGATTTTGACCAGGATTTGGCTGATTTCCTTGTTGCTGCTGCATCATTGCTTGCTGCATTTGAGCATTTTGCATTTGCTGCAGTTGAGGATTGCCCATTGGAGAATTTTGCATCTGCTGCATTTGTGGATTCCCCATTCCTCCTCCAGGATTCTGCATTTGGCCAGGATTCATCCCCGAGTTTTGCATTTGTTGCTGTTGTTGTTGATGCATCTGAGCTTGATTAATAAAATTTGGATTCATCATTTGATTTTGCTGCTGCGGTTGCTGCAACCCTCCTTGTTGATTCATTTGCATTCCTTGCTGCATGTTTGGATTCTGTTGTCCAGGTTGTTGCTGTTGTGGCATATTCATTCCGCCAGGAGGTTGCTGCTGGGACATCCCTTGGTTACCCAATTGTTGTTGCATTCCTTGCTGATTAGGTTGCATGCCTTGTGAGTTCATGACTCCCATTTGATTAATTTGTCCTTGGTTCATCATCATGTTCGGTTGACCTCCTGACATAGGCCCCATCGGTCCTGTAATATATCATACTTAAGTCCCTAAGTCAATTAAAGCTATATAGCTATTGGCATTAGCTAATAGAAATAGAATAGTAGGACAGTGCTGTGTGCTGCGAAGAAAGACGGAACAGCCCAACAGCTCAGCCCACAGGGCTGTTGGGCTGTTCCGTCTTTCTTCGCAGCACTTCAGCACACAGCACTGTAAGGTTTATAAATACCTTGAGGTTGATTCTGCTGACCGCCTGCTGCCTGTTGTCGCGACTTGGTTCCCATTTCTTTTATGTGGATGATAAGTCGAGCAACAAAGCTTAAATATTCCGTCTGAAAATAATCCAGAAAAGCTATTTAATTTTACAATAGTAAACTACAGTTCCGGCAATTAGAATTTTCAGTTTCTATCAAACAATAGTCACCCATTTTGATTACAGCAAGTACTTCATATTAATGTAATCATAGACTTAAATTTGAAGGGCACGCCGCGCAGCACATAATCTTTCTCCTGAGCACGCGGCTCAGCCCACGGCCCGGCACACCAACCGGCACACCAACCGGCACAAAATAGTTCTACCCAGCACACGGCCCACGGCACAGGACTCTGACCCGGCCTACTACGTACTACTACTACTACTACTCATTGGTCATGGCCCTTGTTTGCTTGTGCTCTGGGCCATGTGCCGCGTGCTCAGGAGAAAGATTATGGGCTGCGCTGCGTGCCTTCCTTGTGCCGGCCTCTGTGCACTGCTGCTTGTGCTCTGGGCCATGTGCCGCGTGCTCAATTTCGGGTTAAAAATACTTAAAAAACACAATATGCAGACTGAATCAATCAGGAGCTGGACGAAATGAGCTTGAGCAGGGGTACGACGAAAGGCCAAATGAAGACTCACCTTGCTATTTGCTCTCGAAAAGACTTGATTTTCCATTTCCGCTGCATTTTTACTGGTTGGCGCTCCACAATGAAGAATCGCTTCCTCGCTGTGAATCAAATAACACATAAAACAACACAAATAGACACAAGTTCAACAAGTTTTGTGTAATCAGTAATCAGTAGAATAACTATGACGCACATTTTTGACACCATATTTTGTCTGAACGCAGGTGTTCTCCACGTTCCATCGTCCGGCATAGTCGTCATCTTGACAGGTAAATATTACTTCCCGTGCAGAAGGAGACCACCTGAAACACACATCAACATAGCGTGTGAACAACGCTGTACTTGGGAACTAATTAACTCAATTATAAATTATTTACCTGTTTATATCGCAGCTTGCGATTTGGAATCTAAAACTAGGGAATTAAATAAAGCAGGTAAAATGTAAATCGGGAGGAGAGAGGAAGCTGACACACACAACAAACAGGAGAAACCTTCTTTGCGTCTCTCTCTCCTCCTCATCATCCCCGATGGGTTTTTGTGTTTCCCGCGTTCCGCTTGTCCCTCATGAAGAGATGCCTCACATCCGAAGGTTTCTACCTATGAGAATTCAGTGACCTCCGCACTCATGATTAATGCAACCCCTGGAAATAAATGATTAACACACAAACACATATCATAGCACAATTACGATTTTATTTTTACTTTTTACGAAAATACAGGTGAGCTTAACCTGCGGTGAGCTCCTGTGTCATACAATAAGACATTTCTACTACACACATTTTAAATCATTGTTACCTCATAGCATTATTATGAACATGACTGGTGGTTTGTTTACATTTGACTTCTGACAAGTTACGATTTTTTGTATAAAAAAGGTGCATTTCATCACAGATTGATTGTATAAAGCGTTAAGTATCATTGGAAAATCATCATGAGATAATACAGAGACATATTATGGAGAGTTCCGTAGTGTTAATTGTATATTATGGAAGACATGTATTACAAGTGGAAAAATATTGATTTGAGATTGAGCTACGTAATTTGAGGTGTATTTTACTTCTTCCGTGGGGATGAAGGAGGAGTGCCGGATGGGGCCGGGGTTGGAGGAGGCGGGTGACATTTGCGGAACTTGATCCGTGGTGGAGATGGTGGTGGGAGCCGAGGAGGGGGGGTGCGAGGGCGATAGGGTGCATTCCGAGGTTGCCTGGCCCAGTACGCGTCAAGGGCAGCCTGTCGCTTCTTCTCTTTCTTTTGCTTCCTCTCCATCCTGAGCATCGCCTTACTCTCAACTCGCAGTCGTTCTTTAGCAGCCACCAAAGTTTTCATCGTCCGCTCGTCCTTTGTCATCATCCGCAAAATCCACGCGTCTTCCTCTCGACCCTTCCGAAGCAAAACTTGCAAGTGCTCACTCACGTCCCATTCCCAGTCCCACTTCCGTTCAGTCATCCTTCCAGCAACCAGTACCTCTCGAAAAGAGAAAATTCCTACAAGAAACCAAAAAGAGAAACTTGGTCACATACATTCACACTATACACACCCAGCAACAAAAAACGTAAACAAATCTTCCCCCATCACCACTACCACCATATACAAACAACTTTTGTGCTCTACTCATTAATTACGTAAGCTCCTGCTCCACAGTGCAAAGAAGAAAAAAGTAGACTCACCTGTTGTTGTTGTAGGTTTGTGGTGGTGCAGAGGAAATTGACAGTGCACAGAGTGTTGTGAGCACAGACACAACAAGCAGTGGTGGTTGTGCGACAAGCGGTGGAATAAAGGAATAATGTGACAGTAGTGACAGTTTTTGAGATGTCGGGATTGTCAGTAATAATTATTGAAAAGTGAAGGAGTGGAGGAGGAAAGTCAGCCTCCGTTGGTGGTGAAGACTGAATACACACTGACTGACGAGGAGAGGAGCTGAGATTTCTTCCTCGTTTTCCGTTCGTCTCACTTTCCCCAGATTGTCACTCCTTTCTCCGTCGGGTGTCGTAGTGGTCCTTCTCCAGCCACAAGGACAACATCTCATCATCATGTCTCTTTGTGCGTCGACTAGTGCTACGTCCGCGTTGGTAGTGGAAGATGTGGTTGAACATGCCGTGGTGGTGTTGAGCGATGTGCCGAAAGTCGTGGAAATTAAGGGGAGTGGTTGTGACGTAGAAATAAGGAACGGGGATGAGGATAACAATGCGAGGATTAAGTCTCAGGAGAATGAGATACTTCAAGACGCGTCGGCTGGGAGTATTATCAATTCTTCTTCAAGGAATGATGGACAAGGTGGGTATTATTTAAACTAGGTAGATGTTGGCCTTGGTTTAATGGTTTGATGAGTGTGTAATTAAAAGGAGCATAATTATTATAGGAATTCAATAGTGAAGAAAATGAATGGGAATGGGGTGAATAGCAAACTTTAGTAGGGCTAGGAATTGTGTAGATAGAATTGTGTGGACTTTACATTATTGTCCTATTTTCTCACTTGGGATAAGTAGTCGATAGTATGAGATAATAGATAAGAACAAATAGTGTTTTTAATTGGGACTATTGGTGTTATTTGTGCTTATCTTAGTCATCATAGTCGTAGCCTAGTTAATATACGACAGATAATAATGCGTAATTCTTACAACAATTCCAAGGATGTGTAGTACAATTGTAACAAGTGGATGCAAGTACGAGTAAATCATGGTTCAGAGGAGTTGATGTGAAATATAGCTTTGCAAAAGTATACTTTAATTAAGTTGCATCTGGTCGTATGAACAGCGTCTGTTAGATGAGCAACAAAACAATTTATGCAGCTGAAGTAGTTTTGTAATTTCAAATGCGTTGTAAGAAGTAAGTGAAACGCAAAATTCAAGGAATTACAGACAGACAAATAAACAATTCAGACTACAGACTGACACACGGGAATCCTTACCAGTATAGGGAATGGTATTTCCTGTTTTTTCCGCAAAGTCTATAGGTACACTTCTGTGTTTGGAACTTGAATCTAGATCGTTTGCAGATTGGAACAATGCTATTTGACTTTGAAATGAATCGTCAGTAAGTCAGTATATAGTTTTGACAGCGAGTAGCATATACACATTAAAATAAAATCTCTAGCCAGGTAGTTTAATCAGCTAGATTGCAGATTCTAAGCATCAACTGAAATAAATATGAATCTCTTGAAAACAAAAACTGAGTAAAAAGTCTGTATTATTTCGGGTGAACGAGCAACAAAGTAACTAAACTGTGTTCTACTGGCAACTGGGCTTAAGTTTCATGAAGAGTATAAAAGGATTATTGGTGTTTCCATAAGCATAATAATGCATACAGTACTGTCATGAGTCATGAGACTAATGTGACTGACTATATATGCGTTTTGTATCAAAGAGAATATGTGAGAATTAGTCTCTCCGTGCCATATAATGGGATTGCATGTATAAAAGACAAGTAAAGAACTTCTATGTACAGTGAAGCTTTCAGGTTGAACACGAACAAGTGTAATAACACGTAAAAGATGCAGATATATAAAAAGGACACAGTGCAAATGAATATTAGTGTTTGTACGGCTTTTATGGATCGATGAGCCTAAATAGGGTACTTATCAGAAGTTTTGTTTATTTTTCTGTCCACTGCGTTGCTGCACAATTACACTTACTAGAGTTCAACTATGTTGTGTTTGGTTGGTTGAAGACAGAAATTCATATTGACAATCAAATCAAATATAGGTTTTATCATGAGTTCTTCTGTATCACAAGTCTATCAAGAATGAGTGCTAAATGGTTTCCCAATCACGTGCTTACCTATAAACACCTTTCACGTATAACTTTATCTTTTAATGTGATTTGTAATCGGACAGGGTAACGAATGCAGAGGCATAAAGTTTGAATCAAAATTACAATTGTCCCTGTTGAAAGAAGAGACCACAGATTAGTTAACTGATATTCATAATTGTATTCTTGTGTTCAGTATAACTTCAGTTTTTAGTGTGACAGGTAATATTGCAGAGAATATTTTACCTTCTCCTGTCATTACAAGTCAAAGTAAGTCAATATTCGACACTTGTTGTGCAGCATCTAATCTTAAGTTAGGTAGTTTCTGTTGTTCCCTGTAACTCGTGTATTTTTGTAGTTCGTGAATTTCAAGGAAATCCTTGGGAAGAGGAATTTTCTGTTTTTAAACATCATGTTCTGCTGAAATGATTGACAGGCTACATGTAAAAGAGCTGATCTTGCAATACCACTTAGTTGAAGCTTGGGAAGTCCAGTTTTTTAATGTGACTTAGCTTAAGGAATACCTCTGCGGTATTACCAGAAGCCGGTGTATTTCTTTTTAAATCACTTACGTGGAAATCAATTACCTTCTCCAGTCACTGTGCAGATAATAGTATGCCTTAAGCGAATAATGTCTTGGACAGTTCGTTTCACATTATTCATTAAGCTTCGAATCAAATCATTGTTTTGTGTCATTTAACGCCAGTGTGTACCTTAACTTCTGTAACATTTACGTCTGACGTCAAAATTACGAAAGTTGTGTATTTCACTTCAGAATTATCACAAACGAGGTACTTGAAACAGAAATATCTGGATCAGAATCTGAAGACTCTTTTTTAGCAAGGTTGTTTGGCAATCCAATTGACGATTAAATCCAATTTTAGTGTGTGAATGTGGATTGATCTTCCTCTTTAAATTTATATGCGTCAAACTACATTTGGCAACAAACTGTGTACAGCGTGAATCATATAGTGTTCCTGCTGGCATCTAAGCCACTAATAAACGAATAATACTTGATTTTCGCTTATTTGGCTCTGTTTGAAGTTAAGATTCATGTTTTTCATATACAGAATAATTACTAATTGTTCATGCAGAATTTTCATAGATAGCTTATTACCTATTTTCTTTACACGGTCTTTCCCAGGCTTCAGCTTGAAGCCTATATATTGCATATAAAATAAAAACGGAAATATAGTAATTGTAGGCGTAGGTAGTTTTATTGTGCGAAATTGATATGGCCAGCGGCCTTTAAAATCTTCATTTTACATCGTACAAACGGAAATATATTGCTCAGCTATTCCGGAAAAAGAAATAAACTATTAACTGAATTTAATCTAATGCATTTGTGTTCGCATTTTGTCTAAAGTCTAATCCTTATTTGTATTTACAGACCAACGGACACCCATGGGAGGTGACATGATGCCTGACGGAAGAGTGTTAAAGGAAGATATTTTAGAGTGCCTTTCGAAAAGTAGAGACACTTTTCGGTTGATTTTAACTACTACCCAAGTGATATTGCAAGACACAAAGAATCATTCTCGATGTGAGCGATACTCCATTCAAGATTTATTCGGATGTCACACGCTCCGACACAAAAAATCCGGTGTCTCATCTTCAGCATTTGTGTGTTTCTATTTGTACCCTCGGACGAAGAAAGTAGGACTCATGAATAATACAAAGTTTAGGGAAAAGATAACTTTGGTTTTTGAGATTAAAAAGCCTGGAAACTCATACGAGCAGAATTTGGACATAGCTACAGAATGGAAGCAGACAACCTTAAGAGCACTAAATCACAAATACCCAAAGTGGCAATTGCAAACAATTGAACGTGGTGGCCAGAAGAATTCAGATGTGCTGACGAATGAAATAAATGGTTCGCTTATTTCTAACCATGCTTTGGATAGTCAGGATACTATGGACCACATTGTGCATCCTGGAGAAGCCTCACTATCGCTAGCCAGCTACCTTCTCTACATCAGACGATTTCTGGTGGTTCTGAATCCCAAAAGTGGTCAGGGAAAAACTATGGAAATGTTCCAGGTAATTATAGGCTTCCGCTCAACAGGATAGTAATCATGCAAATGAATTTAGACATTCACGAACTCCCATTTTTAGTTTATTCACAATAGTGTGAGAGTGTGACTCATTTTTAACATTTTAACCTTCACGGAGTTTCAACGCTGTAATTCGTATTTCAATTGTGAATTGCTGTGTGGCTTATTCCTGAATCCCAATATAGTCTTACTGCGTTATTACACTTTTATGAATTCATGTGTATGTTTCGTTGTTTAAAAATGCGCTGAATCTAATTAGAATTTGGAAATATACGCAGGAGAAATTATTATTAGCATGAAATTAAAAAGCGTTACTTAAACAGCTTTATGCGTTAATGCTGCATACGTTTAAGCTATTAGCTTGTGGATTAAAATTAGGCAACAATAATGAAACAATATTAGTCCTCATACCGTTAAGCGTGTCCGTTTGTTAAATATGGCAATTGCATAAGCTTACTGTTATTATTAATCTGCATCCTGCATTATATTTTATAGCGTAATTTGCGCACAAGCTTATTCTACTAACGCTGAAGGTCAGGCAGAAACAAACTCAAAGTCTTTGAAATTTGTTAATTTACTATTTTACTACACATCCTACAAATCTTTTAATGCAGTATTAGAATGGTTGTCTATCCTTATTGCTGTTCTTAGCAGTATCTTTTAACTATACAGGCCTTATGAATTCATGTAATTACATAAAAACCAAGGACGTAGTATTTGGCTTACCCTTTTACACAATACATTTAATAGGCACTGAAAATATTTACTTAATGGTTAAAGAGGGCTAAGCAAGAATAATGAACATGTTAAGAGATTAAGTGCTTCTTGCACGTGGAGCTTGTATAAATAATGAATTATCTCCTCACGCTCATCAAAGATTTAATTCTAAATAGATTATTACAGGTGACAGGGCACAGGATAGAAATCTTAAAAAAACAGTTCATGGTCATTCTTAAAATGGAGTTTCCGCTGAGGCTGAATTTGGGATTAAGATTGAAGCTATTATTATTATACAATAACCCACATTAAGTAAAGTGTGTCAACAGTAGACGTGCTGAGTGATTGCCGAATCTCAAGTTCCAAATGACTGTTATGTCTTGAGTTAGTTGTGTTCTACCATTTATTTTAACTTTTATTTTTTGCTTATAGTATAATGTAAAACACAAATTATGTAAAGATTGCCTGGATCTTGGGATGACAGCTTAATGTTTTGTAATGTTGGTACAATTGTTCTGCTTAAAATGCTGCTATAAAGAAAATGGTTTGTCAGACAGGTCAGGTCTCTAAGAAGCATTATTTAAGTATTACCTTAGGTGATAGAAATGTGACCAATGTAATGTTAGGCTTCATTTTAATTTCACTGACAATGAGTTGTTCAAGTTTCCTTGCAAGGATTGCACTTAACCAAAACTGATGCCTGATGTGTGTGTGACTAATTGTTTTTAATGTTTCGCGTAGGAAAAAATAGCTCCGATACTGAAAGAAGCTGGAATAAAAATAGAGCTTTTGATAACCCAACATCCTGGTCATGCTAGGAACATGATGTCTTCCTCTGATCTGTCTGAAATAGATGGAATCGTTACAGTTGGTGGCGATGGCATACTCTACGAAGTTGTCAATGGCCTGCGATGTCGAGCTGATTCTAGTCGTGTGTCCAATGTAAGTAACATTTGTAGGCATTATTAGACAGTTTGAACACATGTAATAAGAGATTTTGATTTTTTTAGATTCCCATCGGTGTGATTGCCGGAGGATCAGGAAATGGCCTTGCTCGATCAATTGCTGAATACTCAGGTGAATCATCAGATTACCTGAAGAATCCAGTATTGAGTACAACGCTGGCTGCTGCCAGAGGGAAAGTCATGAAAGTTAACCTGGTATGTTTGAGAGTGAAAAGTGGAAAAATTCAACTTAATTAGCTAAGCATGTTTTAGCTTAATTAAGCATACATTTAATTCCGGTTGCAGTGCGAGGTTGAACTGGATTCGAAAAAAATCTACTCATTCCTCTCGGTGGGATGGGGCCTTCTGGCTGATATTGACGTAGAAAGTGAAGTACTCCGAACACTTGGAGAGTCAAGATTTACCATCTGGTCCTTTTACAGACTTATTAAGCTACGATCTTATGAAGCTCAATTATCATACATTCCTTGGAGTCAGAAACATAACGATATTGCGAATGGCAACGTATCAGCGAATGATAATGAAACCCCGACTCTTCCAGATAGGGTCACTGTCGATAGCGATTTTGTGTGTGTGTATGCATCATGCCAGTCGTACATAGGATCCGATTTAGTTTTTGCTCCTCAAGCTGGAGCCGATGATGGATTGATCCATTTAATCTTTCTGCCTGGAGACGTCGGGAGGACCCGATCAACACAGTTCCTAATAAGTCTGGATAAAGGTATGTTCAAACAGGTAGTGAGTGACAAGCAAGTTGGATTTCAATTAACGTCTTTCTGGTGTTTCAATAGGCAGTCATTTGGATGTAGAAGGAGTTAAATACGTAACTGTGAAAGAATTCAGCATATCAAGGAATGGTGGAATTGGAGGAAATCTTACAATTGATGGCGAAAAAGTTACTGGTGAAAAGATTACTGTGCGAATATCTCCGAAACCTTTAAATATGTTTGCTCTTTGAATGATTTTAAGTTGAACTTATCAGCGATGCTCAAATACTGAATTAACATTACCCTTTTCTGTAATACGAATTGAGTTGTATTTTAAAAACATTGAAAGTATCGAACCATCAGATAATTTAATAAAGAAAACTCCATTAGACACATAAACCAACATGAAGAACTCAAGAGACTTCTATTTCTCACAATAAGTTAATTAGAATGTAACTAGAAAATGGCGTTCGTTATTTTACTACAGTATTTCGCTCTGAATTGCGTTTTTGTAATAAATGGACAATGACGAATTATGTAAGAAAGATGTAATAAAAAGTACTTGACTACTATTGGCTGCCAAAGCTTGTCAGCCTGAATACTGTAGACTGAGGAAATGCTATTTCCCACAGTGTATCCGGATCCTGCTTCTGCGGATCCGATGATTATTATGGCAAAGTACTGAACTCTAATGGACCGTCACATATACTTCTTTATTTTAAAATTACTTGAAGTTGAATATATTTCCGAAAATAGGCGTAAAATTTCGCCGCGATGAGGTTTCCCACAGCCCCAGCACTAAAGGTCCCGATAACGTGTGAGAAGTGCGACCGAGTGTTTCCCACTAGGAGGAGGGTCAAATATTTGAAGCACTGCTGCAAAGGGCGTCCCTTCCAATGCGAACTCTGCCAAGGAACGTTCTCCCAAGACGCTCCGTTTACGACTCACACAATCAGAATACATGAAGAATAGCAGGCACAGAAGAATCTCAAATGTACCAAGTGTGGAATGGAGTTTGCCACAACTGTAATGTACAAACGACACGTC
>JAQGAB010001450.1:0-16322 GCA_034696565.1 Isotomurus graminis
AGAATAAGTGAAGAGTGAAGTAGAATTGTCAACGCCAACTGCCAAGTGCCACTTCCAGTGCTGCGGAACAGTGGAGAAAGCGTTTGACAAGTGAAAGTGAAGTACATTGCGAGACACAATGAGACGATATGAGTCATTAAGTAAAATCTCACGTCTCCCCAAATTATTCAAAGTGCGCGCGCAAGCCACAATTCTCCGCTACAACCTCCAAATCTGACAACAACTCGATTACAAAATTACAAACCCACCGTCGGAGCTGTCGAGTTATTTGCCATTTTAACTTCGGTGCAGTTATTAACCTTGGTTCATTTATTCAACGCGACAAGGCTTCATGGATCGCGGAAGGTCAAGAAGGTCAAGAAGTGGAGAAAGGTCCCGATCTCGTTCTCGGGGAAGAGATAGAAGCCGAGACCGGCCACCCGGCGCTCGTCTTGCAGACAAACGAGTGTACATTTCGAATATTCCATATGACTCACGGTGGCAGGACATTAAGGACTTGTTTAGAAAAGAAGGTACGGGGCAAATAGTCTTTTAGTTGGATTTGGGTTTTGTGGAAAGGCCAAGTTAAAGGAATTAATCCATGTTTGCAGTTGGAGAAGTAGCGTTTGTGGAATTATTCAGCGATGAAACCGAAAAACCTCGAGGATGTGGAATAATTGAATTTGAAAACGCGGCTTCAGCTAAAAAGGCAATTGAAAAGATGCATCGATTTGAATTGGGAGGAAGAAAAATTGTTGTAAAGGAGGTAACAAAATTATATAATTTACCAAAACATTCACATATTCGACAGATTTGGCAAAATCATTGTGACTGTGTTTTAGGATTATGACGTGGAACGGGATAAGTTTGGCAGAATCGTGACTGGAAGCAATAATAATACTGCTGGTGGAACTGCTCGTCGAGACGACAGTCGTGGAGGTGTAGGTGGCGGTGGAGGTGGAGCCAGTAATCGGGATCGGTCGAGAGATCGAGATAACAGAATTGATCGGAATGATTGGTCCGACAGACGTGGAGGAGAACAAGCGTCCAATAATGCTGCAGGAGGAAACTGGAAGTATGGAAGCACTTATGGGCTGAGTTCAACTTTCCTGGAAAGTTTGGGCATTGACGGACCACTCATCCCGAGGGTATTTATTAGCAATGTAAGCTTTTATAGTTTATGATTACATTTTGTGGCTTCAAGATGCAAATTTTTGTAATGAACAAAAACTGCATTTACAGCTGGACTTTCGTGTGGATGAGAAAAAGCTCAAAGAAGTGTTCCGCTTGGCAGGAAGAGTTTTAGACGTTGATCTGAACAAAGATAAAGATGGTAAAAGCCGTGGACATGGAGTGATTGAGTTCGAGCATCCAGTTGAAGCTGTTCAAGCTATATGTGAGACACTACACGTTTTGTACAGTCTACCGAGTAACTGAATTGTTTACTGAAATAATTTTAAAACGAACTAATGTTGAATTGCAGCCATGCTTAATAACCAGCAGTTGTTTGAGCGAAGAATGCATGTGAAAATGGATCGCCTTGCTGATCCGTTAGCTGATCTCGCAAAAAATAAATTACCTGAAGGATTGAAAGGAATAGGGATGGGCCTCGGAATGAATGGCCAGCCTTTAGTGGATGTCGCCAAGAGTATCACTAGCAGCACCACAGGAACTAGTGGTAGTAGTATTGGAAGCGGAGCAACTGCTGCGACTCTGACCAATCCAGTTACTGCCCTTGCTGCAATGAATATGAATCAAGCTGGGATCTCCAACCTTGCTTCCCTAATGGCAGTTAATCAATCTAACATGGACATGGGAAATATGCCTTCAGCCGCCGCTGCTGCTGCTGCTGCGGCTGCAGCCAATGCGTTCGGAGTTGCCGCCGGAATGGGACCCATGGGCGCACTGAATGCTGCTGCTGCCAATCAGTTTGCAAATCTTGGAGGAGGCGCCGGTAATCAAGGAAATTTAGCCGCTGCACTTCAGAATTCTGGTGCAGGTCTCGGAGGGATGCAAGGCAATCCCGGCGGAGCTGGAGGGAATCCCATGAGCTTGATGGGATCTGCTGGTCCTAATCAGCTTTCTGGCCAAGGAGGAATGGGAGGTGCAAACATTGGTAGTGCCGTTGGTAGTGGAGGCAATCAACCTTCACCGTTTCAAACGTGAGTATTATAGTGTAAAGATCAGCTGTAGGCATACGGATATTATCATAATTTAATAAATAATAAAGGGTCCAAGGTTCCGGACAAAATCAAGGCCAGGGAGGCTTCCGAGACATGGATTACGGATACTCAACTTCTGTCTACTCCACTCCTAGCAGCAATTATAATACTGCTTATCAAAGGGAGAAACAGGGGTATACCAATGGAGCTGGAGGAAGTAGCAATGTTCAAGGTGGAGGTGGTGGAAGTGGAGGGTCTTCTAACACAGTTATATGCGCAAACGTATGTGCGGTTATTAGAATCTTCTTACTCGAATTGTTCATTGTGCACAAGATGATAACAATATTGTTTCTCAAATATAGTTACCTCCCTCCTGCACTTGGCAAATGCTGAAAACTAAATTTCGTGAATGTGGAGACGTAGTTTTCGCCGAAATGAGGGACAAAAGCACTGGAATCGTGCGATTTGCGAATGAGAGAGATGCTGAACGAGCTGTAAAAGTGTTCGACAAGTCCCGAGTCGATGGACGACTAGTTGAAGTGCGATTTCTCTAAAAAGAGGTAAGATTTCAGATTTAACTTTTCGTAGGATAGTTTTTTGAATCCTTAAAAACCACATGTGGGGTGAATTCCAAAATACATAGTAGATGAGGAGGAGGTGTATTTACTGTCGAACGTTGTTTGGGGTTTAGTAACTATCGTTGGATGCACAAGTGTTTCGCAGAAGATAGTGCAGTGTGGCTTTTTCTGTATAACTCGTTTTAAAGACCAACAAAATTTCATTCCGGCGTTGCGGCAACGTTGGGCTTACTTTGAAAGGCAGCTCAGTGTAAAGTCTGCTATGATGAAGTGTATTTGATTGGGTTGCTTGGTTCCACTGTACAGGACACTTCTACAGACTTCGGAGGTATCCTCGTTCTTCTTCAAGATTGGCCAGCGATTATGATGTCCGCTTTCCTACTCTCATCGATTAGTTTTACAATTTTTCTGTGTACAATGACTAAGGATCTATCCTTGATCATATGATGAAGGTGATTTTTCATCCTAGTTTACCGAAATCGTCTGCTCCTTTACACCACTGATGATAGAAAGGATTATATCTGTTCAGTCAGTGTAGGCACGTCTACTCTTGGCTTGATCCTAAATTCTGAGGATTCTACCGTTTAGCAAGCTATTCTCAAAGGTAGAGTTAGGTTTTATCTGTTCGTTTAATGTAGTGGTGAATGAGATTATGTGTATCCAGTTATCGTTAGAAGACAGGCAATTCTTGTATAAAATATTGTTGGTGTAAAGGTTTTTAAGCTAGGCTACACCTGAAGCAGTACTCCTGATTGTCAGTCCAGAAATTTATCGTTCGAGGAGATCCAAACTCCAACACCTTACTGTCTACTAGATTTTTTTATCAATATATTCTGAGTTTAAATAAAATATTATTTATAATTACTTCATGGAAAGCAGGATTAGTGGTCTTTGGCGTAGATTATTATTGTACTGCGCGACATTGTTGGCTGTTGTGTGCAATACTATTTTTCTTCGAGATGAAAGGGAAGCAACTCAGGCTTCCAGGGCATTAAAGGGAAGTAGGGATTTCATGTATTAGATTAATATTTGGAAGTTAGGGGAATATCAAGTGATTGCGGGACTCATCCTCTGCTCTGCATTTGGAGGAAATGCTGACTGCGTGGAATCAATCGACGAGCTGGACTGGATCATAAAGGAGACGTCTACCTAGCTGATCTGTGAGAGATGGATTGGGGACACACGTGCTTCTTCAGGAACTCGGAAACTTTGAAGGAAAAATACTGGATGAAAAGTCAAGCTTTCGGACAAGTTTTGAAGTAGAGTTGTGTGTGGTTCGATTGGTTGTACGAAGGCACAGGCTTTGTTCACACAAGAAGCAAATTAGTGTTGCAATACTGATGCTGAAAATCGGGAAGTTTCGGGGATTTCATGGTTCCTTCTGGGGAAACTTGGAGGAAATTAGGCTCAGGCTGAGTTGAACCATTGTGTTACATGGTCCGATGATCCATTAAGTACGTAAGTAATTGCTGTAATTGAAGGTAAGCGTAGCATGTACTCCAAAGGGTTGGAATTGGAACTTGCCTTTTTGCGGGTGTTAGATAGAGCTGACTTCACAGCTATTCGTATCTTATGGGAATGTTGTATCATCTCATCCGGCTATGAATGTGGTGAAAGAAAAGTTGGGTGATGATTATTGGTCCAAGTTACTTTGGTTGTAGAAATAGTGGAAGCGTAAATATGATGTACACATAGTACACATTCTCACGCGTCTCAGAAGTTTTCATATTTGGTGTACTCGGGGCGTTTGTCAGACTCGGTGGGATGCATCCAGTATCCAGTTACAAATGTTGAATGAATGTCAAATGTGGAGTAACAGAAATTAGGTTCTAAAGGCAATCTAGGAGCAAACTACTAGTCTTATGGCTTAGTTTGAACTGTTTGTTTGGCTGACTGTGATAAATATAATTCAACTTTTCTCTTCTGCACATATCAGCAACGAGCATTTTCATAACTTTCTGTACACTGTAGCTCAGCGTAACTTTCATGAACACATCCAGGATTGACTATAGCACCTCCTTACTACCAATAAGCATCAACCCCAACATCTATCTAATCTTGACATCGAAAAAGATTGCCTGTTAGGGTCCCTCACGTCATCAGCTCACTCAACCCTTTTGGGCGAATCTTTATTATGCTAGTGGCATATTGTCCGGTAGTTCAAACCCAGAATTCATTCTTTTGATTATTATATTAGGAGTAAGACTCTACAAAGATAAAAGCTGTAACCACATTACTGTAACTGTGAACACGGGATTTCTGTTCTTAATTCACGGTCAGTGTGAAGGTTTGATTGATTTAATACATTAATACCGTAGTTCAGAATTCCTATTTTCGTGAAAAGGCTTCTTAATGGAACAGAAAGGTGATGGGCTCAGTGAGCCCATTGTCAAATTTTCTTTGAATCAACTCTGTAGTCTAATGCCAAAAGTGGTGAGCCAAGATTCATTCATTTTAACATTTTACTGTGAGTATTGAGCTTCATAATTTTAATGTCCCGAAGGAGCTCCATGCACATCTGAACGGCTGTATTACTCAGGAGATTTTGGAAAGTATACAAGAAGATTCAAATCCGCATTCTTTTCAAGGGAGTAACTCTCTGTTTGGGCCATCTAACAATTTTAAGCTAACTTTAAATGAGTGTGTACACTATTTAATAATTGATGATGTATGAGCTATTGCGTGTGGATCATTAGAGTTCTTGATTGTCTACAGCTGTTGGAAAGCTTTTGCTCGAGTTCAAGCTGCTATAACATCTCCGGAGATTTTGTACTCGGCAACTTGTAAAGTTATAGCAGATTTCAATAAGGACAACGTTGTTTATTTAGAACTACGATCAACTCCGAAGAAAGTCCATGCCATTTCGTCTAAAGATTTATACATTGACTCAATAATTAAAGCGATTATGTAAGATTGTGTGTACCTTAACAAGTGTGTAGACAATCTGTTGACAGTTGTTTGCGTGACCATTTCAGAGATTCCAGGAAAAAATATTCTACTGTTGTTAAACTACTGATTTCAGTAGATCGAAGGAATGGAGAGCATGATGGTTTGGAAAATGTTCGATTGGCCAGTGAATGGGCTCAAAAGTTTCCAGACATTATCGTGGGCTTGGACATTAGCGGAGATCCTTCCCACGGGGACATTAAGTGGATCAGTCGTGTCATCACGGAGTCAATGAAAATCAAGGTTCCTGTAAGCTGTCACTTGTCGGAGGAGGTACGATATTAATATTTATTAATGTTACCTGTTTTTTGTCTTTGAGATTGAGACTCATCCTAATTCACAGACTTTTGATATTTTAACCTTTAGATCGGAAACTTGGATGAAACAATGCAATTTCTGAAGCTCCGACCTAACCGAGTCGCACATGGACAGTTTCTGCATCCTCAGTGTGGTGGTACCAAGGAGTTGTGGGAGGAACTGAAACGGAGCGGAATTCCAATGGGTACATTCAATTCTTTGACGTACTCCTGGCTAATTAAATCCCCAAAATCACTTTCTGGTTATCTTAGAGACCTGCATTTCTTCAAATGTCATTAATGGCTTAAGCCCAACCCTTGAGCAACACTTCGTACAGTATCTTTTCCATGATGGACTTAAGTTTTGTATATGTGTAAGACTCATAAAACTAAAAGAATTGATAATGAAGGTTTAATACTTATCTAACAAGAGTGATGTGTATTATAGACTGACGATACTGCAGTGTTCCAAACTACCATTAGCAAAGAATATATGTCTCTACTTAGCGTGGTCCCCATGTCTGAAACGAAGCTGAAAGAACTGTGCCTGAGATCTATTTCATACGCTTTTACGTCGGATGTGGAAAAAGCCAGAATCACATCTGTCATTGCCGAATGGTGGAATACGAATATGGAAAGAATAAGCCTAGATATGAATGGTTAACTTGCTTACTCAACCTATTTTAACCAATGAGTAAGTAAATTGAGAATAAATTCAAGAATTAAAATCGTTTTATTTAACGAAGTAGACGTTCATTCAAATATATTAATACAAGCGTAAATTGACGTACAAGGTTTCTCGCCTAAAATTCTCCAACAAACAATACAAAAATGCTGTAAAAATCGGACTTCATCAGCGTGATGACTCCTACCAGCGACTGACTTTTCAGTTCAACATGTACGTGAGGTTAACAATATTATGTTTACCACTGTGTTAGCTAAGGGCCGAACTGAACTTTTACATTGTCGCTAATGTCTCAGGAGATAAACATGCCTGGAGTATTTATCTACATTATGTCAGTCAGCTTCATATTCATAACATTACACAATAAGAATACTAACAATCTGTCAGCATTTTCACTAGAAACCCCTCATTTTTAGTACAAACCTATTCACGGGACGAATATGTGTTTTTATCACGAACGAGTTATACACGGTAGTTAATATGGCTATCCTTGTTATATTATAACAGAGTAAAAAGATTAAGTCATAGGTACAGTTCAATGATTTGATTGATACTACTTCGCAACTAATAATAATTGTAAGTTCACAATAGCAAACAGCAGCCTCAGTCGCAGTAGGTAGTGTAGCATTATGCACTAACAAATCTTCACATATTTATTACTTTCCGATAATCTTTTTCTTGAATGAAATGTTGAAATTGTTAAAAGATCAGTTGATGGCAAACTAGTTGACGTAATAAAGTTTGGTATTTCGATCAGATTGCCGTAGTCTTTCAATGATTTCGAATGAACGATTTCAACTGTTCAGGTACTGCGCCGGACACATCGTATGGTAGCCCCAGTTTAGAGACGACAGAAGCAGCAAGGCATTTGAGCGTTATAAATGGCATGGGATCGACGAAAGTGCGTATCTTCTCTTTGCAAATGGAGTCAAATGTATCTTTCGCGTTATTCTTTTCGTCCAGATGAGCCCCACAATTTAAAAGCATCTTCACAAGGTCCGCAGAACATGACTTTGGATCTGCAGCCACATGCAGAGGTGTGTTACCTTCCTCGTCTCGGCCATTCACATTTCCTCCTACGCTGACCAGGAAGTCAATCGTCTGCCAAAACCATCACATCACTTAATAAGCGACAAAACAGAAACATTTATCAGTGGTTGTCACATTCAATATTCGTACCTTAGGCGAAGGAAATATTTTCATGGAAAATCTTCCAACTGTGGAGTTGTAGGATGAAGCGATGTGCAAGAGGGACCAGCCCCCAGTACCCCTGGGATCCACCTTCACGAGTCGGTAAGCAGTCTACAATAAGTTCAGTTACGAAATCAATAGATTATCTCCATTGTCCAACGAATAAGATTTAAAGAATTATCTTTCTACTACCTTTCGGAATTTGTAATCTTCCTCTTCACTCTTCTCCACCGATAAAAGAACAGTAAGGAGTTGCAGAGTAATGACTAGGAGACGATGAAACGCAACAATATCACGAGACTTGTCTGCTAAACTTCCCACGTGTTTCATTGTAACTTCAATCTGTAAAAACAATCATAACCAATCATATTAACCGGCCTTCACGAGATCAATGTAACTTCTGTCCAACTTACTTCACTAACAGCCTTTGAAAAGATAGTAATTGCGTCTTCAAATTTCAAAACTGGCATGGGGAAAAACGTACTTCTTTTGTCTCCCATCATAAACCAGAATAGCTCGGCGAATGACAAAAATGAGCCTTGAGTGAGTGGACTAAGTGGCTCTAGCATACTCTGTTAAATCAAGAGAGATTTGTGTTGTAAAGATCATCTAAAAATGGTTCCAATCATTTTGTATATGTACCTGTTGCATATTCAGCGCATACAGCCACAAGGCGATGCATTTGTCGAACTGACCGGCATCCGCGTAAACAGCACCACGATACCGTATGTAGTAGGATGTGTCAGGATGTGCAGGACCCAAAACTCTTTCACGAATCATTAAAGACTACCAAAAATAATATAAATCATCATTTAAAATTCGTCCACTCTTGAAGAACAATCTTGAAGAACATTTTAAAATGATTTTACCTGCATTCGCATCTCATCTGGATCAGAAATGAGCTCCTCTAAATCATCAAACCCTTCAACCTCCTTTCGCCCTTCGTAGACAGGAGAAGGTCGTAAAGTTTTTGGATAAATAAGTTGACCTTGCCGATGTCTTACAAAAAGAAATTAAGTATTCAAAATCATTAGCAATAACATCAGATAAAGGTGGTGTGATGCAGGGGCTTGTAAAACTCACCGAAATTCCATTGCTCTCTTCCAGAACCTGTGAGCTCCCATCATATCCTTTTTGTTGTCGACGAAGGTGGCACCCAATAACTCCAAAGCATCTATCTTGTTTTTCACAGGAATAAGATCACGAACACTTAATAGGTACTCCACTATGTTGGCGTGACCAGCAACAGCAGCAGCAAGTAGAGGTGTTATTCCGTAAGAATCAACATCGAACTTTGCTCCTTTGTTGAGAAGCATTTTCATGATGACCAGAGCTCCAGATTCGGCACAATCGTGAAGCGCTGTGTTTGCTTTCACGCTCTTGCGATTAAGGTCTGCTCCTTGTTCAATGAGGTATTTCGCAATATAGTAGTGATTTTTGTAGCATGAAATCATGAGACAGGTGTGTCCATGCCTATTTGCGATTTCAATATCTGAAACAATTTACATAACATTAATCCGTTGTTTATCTTTGATGGACATAATGTCAATAAACGTGTCGACATACTTGCTCCAGCTTTGACTAGGTACTGGACAATATCAAGATGACCATCGAAACATGCAGCTCTAAGAGGCGTCGAGTTAGTCTTCGTGGTTGAATTAACATTAGCCCCATTTTGTACTAATAGGTTGACTACGCTCAGATGACCTGCTGCAGCTGCACACCATAGCGGAGGCACACCTTCGATTGTCTCCCCGTCAAAAACCACTGTAAAAACAAAAGTTAATCACATTTTAATTACCAAGCCACTTTCACTTTCATCCTTGTGTTTACATACAAATGAGTTAAGTTTAATGGCTTTTAAGATCATTGGATGCAAGTCAAAACTCTTGGGTCTGGACATATTTCCTGGCATCATTAGTTTCAATGCACTTCGTACACTGTACACTGATACTATCGTGTATAAACTATGAATGTTCTACTACGGCTTTTCACTTTCATTTGAGAGAGAGACAAAAATGAGTATGGGTATACAGAAAAGCTGACTGAAAGTTTATTTTTGCGTTGTCACAGTCTGCATAACATGCAAGGATTATTAACTCGAATTGTTCGAGAGAAGCCGAGCATTTTGGAGCATTGACTTCCTCCTACTTCAAGGAAGTAAAACGCTGTACATTGACTTTGCTCGAAAATACGGGTCAAAGAGGATCTTCCTTGCCACAATGCCAAGAACATCTATCAAACTCCACCGAGACGGAGCAAGAATCTTCGTCATAACCTTTTGGCACTCGTTTTGTACGTCTTAGGAAACATTTCGAACGCAAATCTAAAGCGTCAATTTTTTTCAAAATTGCCAACGAATGTACGCATTAATCACTGGATACTTGAATAAAATGATCCGGTTGGGTGATCCCTTTCTTAAATTAGCGTCATCACATTTCATCTGGCATAAACAACTTAGTGCAACTTTTTAAGCTGCACTGACATCTTTAACAACCTTTGAGTTTGTACATAAAACTCGAATTAGTAATTTGCCGATGGAACTGGTATTATTAAATCAATATATCTAATATGTCTAATTAACATAATTATAGCTCTGCAATGAAAACAAGAAGTGCTTAACGTGGCAATATTCGTCATGTCATTTGTTTATGTTGGATAACTGACGCTTGATTTTATCTGCACTATCTGAGGTTTCCGTTTTGATGGATTCTTTGGTTTCTGGTCCTTGGTATAATATTGGGTTTCTGTTGCTCAATGCGAGCGTTCATTATGAAATGGGATAAAAGGTTAAAGGCCGATTTGGTTTGGGTCCAAATTAAACTGCAGCTTTAAAACATACATAGGTTCTTGAGAAGGAATGAAATTGTCGTAAACAACTGCCTTCTACGAATCTGTTCAACCATACATAGACCTCCTCGGCCATCTCATTCAGATTGGTACAGAAGTCTGCTTGTGACTGGTTAAGACTTATGAATACCAATTTATTGGTGAAGAAGTACCCCAAACTTATTTGAGGTTCTTAAGGCGAGGCTAAATTTAGCTCTTCTTACATAACTACATACCCCTAGTGCTTATCTATTCGAGTACCGCACACGCACTTAAATAACCAGACCTACGAGGAAGAATTACGTAAAAAAATGTAAATCAGCCAAGATATTCATTGACGTTCGGAATAATCTGGATTTAGATAACCGATACACCGATACAACATAAACGAATACTGGGAGATCAAACTTAATGTAATTTTTGTAGTGACCGAAGCTAGAGTAATTATCTAATAAAATCACTGGCATTCTTAAAATGTGAAATAGATGAACAACACAGTAACACAGACCAATGTTAAACCACCTACATCCTACAAAACAAAGTGTCTACGTTATACTGACTGACCATTAAAAGACCAACTAAATATTGTTGTTACCCTTGAGCCAACTACGAAGAGATTTATTTGTCTAAAATCCTTGTTTTGTTGAGTTGCCCTTCCATCTTTCAATATCAATAGCTGCACAGCACAAACATAAACTTATCTATTTGCAATTCCGGTAAAGTGCACTTAATTTTCTTCTACAATATAATGCAACGCTATACACATGGATTATTAATAAAGTACTCACACTACTAATCAAACATCCATTCCACCATGACCCAATTATGCCACTGTGCTTCTACTGTTGAACTTGACACGATCCCTTTCTTTATCTGCAGTCACTAATTTCAGGCATTTTAGTATGTTACGCAACATAACCGGCACAATGGAATGCGATATGCGATACTCCATCAATTATATGTATTCATTATTATGTAGTGGTGATACATAACTTGAGTTGGACTCGAATTAAGCAATCAGATAAACCAGACTCGCATCCCAGCTCCAGTCTAAAGTTTAGGGATGTTGTCACATCAATTCGCATTTAAAACATAATAAATTAATACGAAACTTTTTCTTGATGCTACTCAATGAGTTAAGATTTCTACCCGTATCGTCTTAAAATTGAATGCTATTTGTGTTGTATGGCGATGACTATAACATTATTATCAAGAGTCAAGCATACAGTACACGGCCAATATCCAAGGACCGTCTAGCAAATATCAACATAACAAAAATGGTCCTCTTTCAGATACATATTAAATACGAGTTAGATGAAAGCCAAAGCCTTTATAGCTGAAATGCAGTTTACTTTTCTAAAATTATGAATGTGAGCTAGTTTAATCAATCGGGTCTCTTCGGTTTTCATACCAAAATATTAACTAAAAAATAAATGAGTCATTCTGCTTAATTCCATTACAGTACAGACACCCCGGAGTCAAAAGTTTGCATGATTTTTTTTAGTGCGAGTCGCCCAATTGGACATGAACCAACAGTTCTAAGAACCACGGGAGTAAGAAGTGATAATCCCCAGTAGTGAGGTATAATATGATTAAAAGTCTAGTAAGCCTTACCAAACAAAACAACACACGGGAGATGATGGTCGATAACAATAAGAACAAAACAACTTGTCTTCAAGATATTCCATTTTGGCCTACGCATTTAACACGTACAGATTAAAAGAACGCAAAAATCTTTGAAAATACGGGTAACCAAAATAACAAATACAACTATGTGAAAGTAAGATTCGAACCATTCGAACACTTGTGTCCATGATCTAACGAATTAGATGTGCAAAACACATCACCATTATTAATAACCTAAACGCATCAATTAATGGGTTGTTGGCTCAAAATACGCAGTTCCTGCCCACGAAATTCGTAAGAGTAGTAAGATAAGCTTTGATTGTCATGCGTCTTATAACTTACCAGATCCTACAAGTTCGACATCAACTCCTTGGATTTTGATAAGATATTCAGCTACATCGTAATGTCCATTTCGACATGCAGCTATGAGAGGAGTTACTCCAGCGATTTTTGTCGATAGCAGGTGAATACGTTCGGACTTCGGACGATGTTCCAAGACATTCTGGAAAGATAAATTAGCCATATGGATGTTAAACACTGAAAGTAGGTTACATAAACAGTCTTTTTTCGAGCCACGAGGGGATTCGAAAAAGCCTGCGTATCTGTTTCTCAATTCCGTTTGTATTGTACGATAGCGTGCACAGACAAAATGGATTACATTCGTTTTATTATACAAGTACTGCATTAAAAGATATACATGTGAGTTTCAGAATTAGAATGTACAGTATCTGAAAATTGAGTCACTGATCTTAAGTCTCAAGTGATGCTTGACCAAATATTGGGATGGCGAAACAAACCCTATGAGAGTCATGTATTCAGTTTTTGGATTTAAATTCAAGGACATTATTACACATATTGTGCGAAAGGCATCGATTTACGATTTAGAAGACTTATGTCGTAGACACTTAAAGATTGAGTCACATCTTTAGAAGCATAATTACTTGACCTTAACAGCAATGCTATTGGTACACAAGGTATGCTGAAAAGTAGGTTAATTTTGGTTCATGTTCAAGATCAATTGGAGAATGTGTGGCTGTGGTGGTGTCATATTATGCAACCACACGACTAGAAAGAAATCCTGTTGGGTCACTTTTACTGTTTTCAGTAAATTCAATTGATAGGTAAGTACTACTACATACTAGGTACCTGCGCTATTCCTAGGAAAAGTGAACACAACACAAAAAGTTGGTGTTTGCCAGTTTAAAAAATTATAGAACATTTTGCGTCATAATCACATTATGCACCCCGCAGAATAATTATAACTGCAACCTGCACAAGCTTAGTTTTACTTAAATTTAAATTTTAAAGCAAATACGATTAAAAATGACTAGAAAATGCTACATTGATCCTCACGAACTTCAAATCAAAATCACGTACACTACTGTCGACATTATCCTGATTTACTGCTAATTTACTTACAGGAACTTGATTAATTAGGTTGAATAAAAACATGCGCTTGGCTTAAATACATATTTATATGTGCTTACCTTAATAAGAATTAATTTGCCGTGAGACGCAGCGTCAAAGATTTGGTGCTCCATCCTTCATCACGTAGTAAGAGTGTAGATAAGTCGATGTAGTTTTAGAAGAACCTGGCTTGTTACTAACGGAATGCGGTAGATACCCAATATCACAAAATTAAAAATAGTTCACTTATGAAGTTTTCAAGAATTCTAGTTGATGATTCACGGGAATCTTCCGATGATCCGAATTCGGTTTATGAGGCTACAACACTTTATGGATAGGGAAGATAAGTTACAATAAGTACTTCATATGTAATCCTTGAGAAAATCCCACACTTTTTGATCGCTCGGATTCGGATTCCTTGAAGTAATCTGTCTTGCGTTCATACAACTAGACACCACACAAAACCATCTCACACTTAATTTATATTTAAAGAATCTTCTCTAGAAAACACTACGTATCGTATAAGCAAACCTTTTTCCTCACTCGGAGTTTTCAGATGCATCCAATATTGAAATCTACTAGTGAATTTGCTTGAACCAGCGAGTCACTTTCTTACACGAGCTTGTAACTTAAACTGAGCTTGAGTAGTTCACTTGATCACTTGACTGTAGAACAGGAGATTGGGTGGAGACAACAGCACAGCAACTCTACGCTTAAACTGGACCAAAATAAACCTCAGTTAGTTCATTATATTCGTGTTTCCATATGACACTCCACTACAACAACTACGTAAGTGTATAAAGCAAATAAAATAGCATATGGATAATGATGTGAGACTGCCTCCAGCTATACCATCATCTCTTCCAATATGCATAATAGTTATCTGTATTATGTTATCTAGTTTTGCAACATCACCTTTGCGACTCGTCTCTGATGAAATGATGGAAATACCTTTTACCCTATATTACACTTTGAGTCTGTGTATACTGCAGTTAAATCTGCACGCGATTAAATGCTCAATCTCTTCAAATACTGACAAAGTGCTCAACAAGCATTAATTGTCACATCTCTTATGTGTGTTCATGCCCCACTCCAGGCAATTGTACACTTCAACTATCCGAGCCTGTAGCCTGTACTTATTATCAACTACAAGATATACTGAGCTACACTTTAACCTCTATCCACATAATTATTATTTTAGCTGCATACAGCAGAAAACTGCTTCTCCGCCTTCTCCTATTTTGAGTTTGAACTGTTATTATCAATTCTGTTTTGAACTCAATTGGTTAATTCGTACGCCTAGCGTGCATGCAAATCGCAAAACTGTTATCACATTGATAATGTCTCCTTTTCAACAATCCATGGATGACTTCTTTCACATTTACATATTCAAAACACCTCCCGCATGCACTTAATTATGAAACACGATTTATATTATGCAGCCAAAACATTTAAGTTTCAAATTACACTGTTGTAATTAATAAAGTATCACAAACCAACAGAAAAAATCACACAACGCACGGTAAGTCCTATCCTAGTCGGTCGGGACTCAGTCGGGAGAGTTGCAGCAGTGAGCGAGATAGTTTTATTATGGCACACATGCAGTTTAAGACTGACATGGTTGCATCAACAAGTTAAATGTGTCTTGAAGAAGCAAAGCCAATTAAAGGAAAAATATTCGAAAGGAGAATGAATTCTCCTGCGAAAAGGAATTGTTACTTAAGAAGGACCTCCTTGTACATGCACGTGAATACGCAAAGGCCTAATGAAAATAAAACTAACACAGACGAGATCTTAAGTTGAAGTTACACTACAGAATGCAAACGTCCACGCAGAATAGTGCAGAAGTACCCAATCAACATCAACAGGCTATAATAATAAGACACAATATCGAATCTGCACAAGCAAACACTGTGCCAGTCGCATATGCAAAATACACTTTAGTCAAGTGTCGAATGATGCCATACTACCTGTGTGAGTATGTAGTTTTCGTGGAGACATAAAAATAAACATGAGAATTAAACGCACTATATGCGAACGGATTTCGCAAAAAACTGCAACTAGATTTACATTTTGAGGAATAGGCGGCTATTACTTGTACGCCAGACCAGTATTAAAGTTTAATTATCACCACTGACTCGACCTGATACACTTCGAGCTTGAGCTGAGTGTATTGTCGTGAGTTGACTCAGTCGGAAGATGAGTCAATGATTTCTCACACTGAGCTGTAATTATGAAAGATATAATAACACTTATTGCATCCACAGTTTGTGGCAATGACATCTAAGAAAGGAATTACCTACGATAGTAATGTTGATTAATAATTATTATCATACTTATTGTTAGGTTTGCATGGTTAGGTAATAATACTAGGCCATTTATTATTAACCCGTCGCAACTTTGTTCCAAGCTGCCTTTGCCTTTATGATCAAAATCGGATGTCTTGAAAAGCAAGAAGTAGGTGAGTTGATTGCTGGTGAGCAGGTGAAGTAGCTATAACATAATTCTGATGCAAAGAAAACAGAGATAAGACGATAAGGTCTACAGCTTCCTTCCTAAATCCTCACATCCTAATTTTCTTACTCTAAAGTCTAAATTGCTAATAGTTCCAACAGTTATCTAT
>JAQGAB010001451.1:0-16321 GCA_034696565.1 Isotomurus graminis
TCTACACTCATGTTGAATCCACGTGCATAACATCTAAATCTACAGATAAACTCATTCACCATCTAATTCATTAATATGGAGATTTTTAAAAACTACTATTTCTACAGTATTTCCATTTGAAAGTCTGCTTCATTACATCATACTTGAATGGTTTATTCTGGAATCCATCGATCTGGAATTGATTTTAACACACCGTATAATTCATGTTCATGTTCATTAATGCTTCTCAGTGTTACTGATACATGGATGTATAAGGAAAAGTAGAAAGATAATCATGAACAAGAAATAATATCATGAATTTTGCTTGTTGTGCTTGAAAGAACTCCATGTATTTATGGCAGCATTTGTAGCTTTCAGCAGTGAAGAGTACAATAAAGGAAATCATGCTTGAAGACTTAATTCTTCAGGAATCCCTTGTTACTGTATATTTCTCGCAACACATTCGCGGAATACTTTAGGGTCCTTTTCTTCTCCGGGTCTTTGGGATTGACATGTACTAACCCGAAAGTGCATCTAATAATAAACTCATTGAATTATTACGTAAACATTTATGGAGCTCAGTTAATTGATTACCCATGGCCTGTCATCCATTCCCACTGATCTAGAAGTCCCCAAGCCATGTACCCTGTGACATTGACTCCATCAAGTTTCGCAGCCTTGAGTGTCTCATTCAAGTAAGCAGTAAAGAAGCAAGCCCTGTCTTTATCTTCCACGTTTCCAATCTGATCTGGAATCCCATTTTCAGCAATCATAACTTCTATATTTCCATATGACTCTTTAATCATTCGTAGAAATGGGCGCAATGCATGAGGTTTGAACTTCAGCCACCACGTTTGAGATCCAGTCCAAGTTGGATCGAAGAATTGGAAACTTCCTTCATCGTGAGAAAGACTTACGGAAGTCTGTTTGGAGAGTACAACCCTGTCTGTACCTTCCGGGACTCCTTCCTTCCCATTAGCTGAAACCTTTAAGCAAGTGTAATGATTTACGCCAAAGAAGTCTACAGAACCTGCAGAGAGTATGCTTGAACTCCTTCCAGGATTTCCTTAAAGAGTTCTAACAATTTTAAAATTACCCTTCAAAATCTTTGATGGTTAGAAAGCAGATCTCACATGGAAAACACAGCTGGCATGGCTGGACAGGCCTGAACAGATGAGGTCGTATATGCAGGACAATGCAAAACTGTGACATACTATCATGCAAAGTTTATTTCACTATTCAACCGCATATTATTATGTAGCATTTTCTGGTTATGTTTATGGTAAAGGCGTATCTCAAGAAATGTATTTGCACCATCGATGAAAGATTGGAGGTTCGACTAGGACCTCCGATATTTCATCCATGATTTGCACGGAGTGTTCCTTACTTTAAGCTATTCTCCCTGTCCCATTTAGTTTCCTGTGTGTGGTGGTGGTGAATAGGGGTGATCATAAATAACTCGACGATTCAATGAGGATTCCTGTGTACAATACCTCTATATCCTGTGTCATATGAAAATACACCGGTAATATGTACAGTTAATCACAGAGGGGTTCTTGTAATCACCAGGTAGGTAAAGGTAACCCAACCATTCATGGATATATGATATCACCTTGAACTAGTTCATGAATAAGTATCAAGTACCATTTTCCTTAAGAAAGGGCAAAACTGCAAATGATTCTCACGCTCTCACACTACTCAAGTACTCGCCCTTTCTTCCAGTTGCACCTATGAATATGGACTGATGCACCCCATTCGTTCCCTGTCTCTCTCATTGTAAACTCAGATATCCGTGGATAGTTTCACAGAATTTTATAAGTGCTCAACGGCTAAAAGGGGGTTTAATGTGAATAAAACTTATAAAAATCTTATAAACTATCGATTTAACAGTATCATAAATGCCCGTAAGAAACGAACATAATAATCCACCTTTGAAATGTTACTTCTGTGTTTCAAGAAAAACAAAGTTCCAAGGCCCCCGTGACTTGTCTAATCATTTGAGAGCCATGCATCTTCAAGAGTTTCCATACAAGTGTCGTAAAAGTCGTGACTGCCATGGTACATTTGCTTCCTCAGCGTATGCATTGGCTCATCGAATCTGTCCACACACCAAATCAGAGAAACCGTTGATTACCATTCCACTTCAGTTTAAAAGGACATGTTACTTCTGTCAACAAAGTTTCCAATCTCACAATAAAATGTGCAGGCATATGAGATCCGCTCATTGCAACGAAAGACCCTTCAAGTGCAAGTTTTGTTCAAAAACTTACTCTACGACGGAAACTATGCGTATGCACATTAAACGAGTGCATTTGAAAGATGCAACCAATCTTTGTTCATTCTGTGAGACTAAATTTACATCGCTGTGGAGTCTACAAAGACATTTGCAAAGACATCACATCTTTGAACGACATCATTCGTGTTATTTCTGTAAAGCGAACTTTGTAGAAAAATCAGAACTATACAGTCACCTAAGAATTCACACTAACGAATTAACCTTCAAGTGTTACTTTTGCCAGAAACTGCACATAACGAATTCTCAATGCATCAACCATTTAAAAGTTCACACAACAGAGAAAAACTTTGATTGCTACTTTTGTACCAAACCAATTTCAAACTATGAATCGTATCGACTACACCTTCAACTCCATACCCAAGAAAGTAAAATAAAATAATGAATTTTATGAAACATTCCTATTGAGTAAAATGCAGAAACTTAATTTAAAGCATATACGTTCGGTGGTCATTGTTCATGTCGATACATGTTCATTGTTCATATACATTTTATTGAATCATACTTTCTTCATAATTGATTGTAGTGAAGAATACAGTTTTATCTAATAGTCATGTAGTCTATCCAAACATTTTCAAGCCTCAAAACTTGAAGTTTTAACAAAACAGACTTATTCATTCTTGTATTATTCTTTAGCTGCGATAATTACTGGAAAGATTGACAATGGTACAAAATATGCTTATTCAGTGTAAACTGTTTGGTTTTTTCATTGTTGGGAGAAATTCTATTTTGCATGTAACGCTTGAGCACATCTTTATTCATATGAATGCAGCCACACTAACGAACTAACCAACAAATATTATAACAAAATTCACCTACCTATGCTGCTCAATAATTTAGAGTTACAAAATACATTTCCACTCACAATGAAAACCAGTGATGAGGGTGTAACACATATTTTGTTTAGATAACCTCAGAACCTCAATGCATAACCTTTAAAGTTCAGAATTAAAGTTAAGTACGACTTTAATCGTAGTTTTCCTGGTTGCAGTGTCAGGTCTATCATTTGGTGATGTGCGAATTTTTATCACAGCTTTACACACTCCTTCTGATTGTTTGTGAAGAAGAATGAATCTAAAAATTATCCAACTGTTTGACATTTGTTCATTAATAGTTCTAGAAAACATGAAAAAGTCCGACAAAATAAATTCAATAGTTGCTCCCTCGGAGTCATCTGATCCTGCGCTGGGATTAATTCCAGTTTTTCTTAACCACTTTGGAAATGGTGAGAAGGGACGATATCTGGGAGTTAAGAAGTTGGGCTTGCGACCGCATAATTTAACTTGTCTGAGGCCCCAACATCGTCACTGCGCCCATACCTCGTACGGTATTCTTCTTTTTACAAAACTACTTCGACAGGAATTCAAAAATAAGGTTGTAAATTATGTTGATAGAATCGAAAAACTATTGCATGGATTTGCGCAACTGAAAGAAAACCCAAAGTTTATTTTCATAGAATTTCCAACACATGTCGCAAGAAGACTCAGACATTCTAAAATATACTGGCTGAAATATTGCTTTACGAGCTTCTTTTTTACGTTCCAAGACTCATCGCTACATTTGATTTATTCAAACGGAGGTCGTTCTTTTACATTACGCGTCCAGTTCTTTCACGCAAAGGAATCACTCTCACAATTTCTTGGTAGAGCCAAACAGAAATTGTTGAACTTTAGGAAGGGTGTACTTTACTTACGAAACCGTTTCGGACAGCGCACCAAAAACTTGAAAGACTGTAGTCTACTACTTGATAATCTTCAAACTGAACCGACGGAATGTGCTATGAGCATTCTCAAATCAAAACTAAACTTCACCTTCAAATATACCCAAGGCAAAATGACGGAATCAAAAGAAAGAATCATAGGTGAAGTTAGTGTTCACCCAATACACAGAAGGTGGAATAATTTACATAAAGAATTAGAATTTCAGACTTATGAACCTCATATTCACGGAATGTTGTTTGAACCGTTTGTATTCGTGATTGTCAGCGATAAATACGCGTTACCTTGGACTGCAATGATACTTCCCTTTGGTATTTATACATGGGTAGTTTCATTAATATCGTTTGCTTTAGTGACTGTAGTATTAAGATTTGTTGTACGAAGCCACAAGTCACTAATAGACATCATTTTATGGATTTCTTCAGCCATGTTCCAACAGACGGATCAGGCAGTCACCAACACACTTCTGAACACGTCTAAATTCAAATATATTCTTCTGATCATGTCGTGGTCGTTTGGTACATTTCTATTAGGACTTTTATATCAAGGGTCTTTATTCTCGTGCTTGACAGCTCTTCTCCCTCCAGATGTTCCAGATTCTCTAAAAGGAGCAATTAACTCTGACCTTCTAGTGATAACCACCCATTGCAACCTTCGGCAAGAGTACAAGAAACATCCTAAACGTGTTTGTGACTCCCGTCTTAAAAAATTTCTGGTTGAAGATCTGCTTAAAGGCCTTCCAAAATCCGATCCTTTCTACGATTTCTTGCAATACGTCAAACACGATGTAATCGTTCTTAATGGAAATGAATCAGAAATAGCCAAAAATATTTCAAGAAATATTCCCGTTGCAACCGAATTTCGAAAAAAATACCAACTCCTCCCGGAGAATTTTGGGATTCTAAACACTCCAATGCATTTAGAAGATATTGTAGAATCCATGTCTTGGTACGGATCGAAAAAAACTGTCATTGGAAATCACGATATGAACCCATTCATACTTAGAACTGTATCGATATCGTTAAGAAATATATTCCACACATTGTACTCCAACTTTCTGGGTTATTTAGTCCAAAGTGGTGTATACTCCAGGTGGGATGTTCATTTCAACTTACACAGAAGAATTCAACAAATCCATGCAAATGAATTGAGAGAAAACAAAAACTACACAGAGTTTGGAAAAATCTACGCCAGATTTTTATTGTCAAGTAATCAAAGAATCAAGTTTATGGACGGAGATTCGGTTTCTCTTAAGATTATGACATCTCCATTCATCATCTGCACCGCTCTTCTCTTAGTCAGCACTGTAGCATTTGTGATAGAAATGGCGTATGCTTTTAAATATCGAAGGATTAGGGCATTTAAATATGATGCTTCATTTTCGTTGAAACCTGTTCTGGGATTTCAACCTACTTTTCATGATATCTTTAGGGGTAAACCACATCCCAAAGGTGTGTTTGTTGTAGCAGTGCAGCCTTCTATGAATATGCTTTGATATATATTGCTCATTGTCAAAAATTCATACCAAGTTTGAATTACTGATACACAATAATAATAATATATATCAGATTGTTAAATAATCAGTGATTAGTCTAATTTCAAACGTAGCATTCTTGAATAAATCCTTCTTGAATCTTGATTTAATAAACAAACTTTTGGCCGAAAGTGTTGTTTAGTTTGCACATGTTTTAAACTAAATTTCACAAAGTCACATTGTGAAGTAATTTAACACTACTTGCGTTTATTGATTTAGGACACTACTAATCTAAAAAATAAGCAAGATGAAAATTAATCGAAGATCATTTACACTCGTCTTATTTTTAATTGAACTTGGTACAAAATGTATCAAAGAAGCAAATATGTGTAGTGTTTGATATTTTTAGGTATTCATTACACTTCACAGATTTTAATATATACACAAAACAAACAACATTTCACACATCAGAAAGAATGTGTATTCTTATTTACATGAACTCCACGCTGCTAAAATCATATAGCGATCTGATAAACTATGCTTTCACGGAAGTTTGTCGTGATGTATTGGTAAACTTGTTAGAATTAGAATGCACAAAAGTCAGGCACGTCCACAAATCTTATGTATTTTAATTAAATTCTCGTTAATTTGACTAGGTAGCTGCTAACTAACTTTAGTAACTGCTTTTAGGACTCTATATGACATTATCACTCAATTATAGTATGCCACAGCACAACTGATATAATAAATCTATTTCAGTTTTGAAAGGAAAATTGCACATACAATTGTCCAGTTCTAGTCCAGTCAATTTGGATTTATATTATCATTAAATCAAATCTCAATTTCAAACTCTTGCTCCATGACAAGAATATAATTCTTGTTGCTTAAGGAAGCTCAGCACACGACACAAATCTTGTATGTGTAGTTGCATCTTGCATGAATTCATTCTTTGGTCATGCTAGTAAATGATGGTAGTATACAGGTAGAGTTAACATTATTGATTCAGTTTTCATTGTATGCACATGATACTCCTGTCCCATACCAGTTTTTCTTAATATTATGAGTGTTTCGCCGTAATCAGTGCCTACCAACAATTCCTCGTGAGCATTCTACTTTTCCACTTACAAACTCCAAATACGTAGTCATCTGTCAAAAACTGTTATCAATATAAGATGCTTCGTTATATCAATGCATATCACTACCATGCAGGACATGGACCTTTAAGTGTTGACGAATAGGAACATTAAACTTGTAGACAATGGGATTCCCAGACTCTCTCATTCATTATTTGATTTAGAATTACATTGCATGAACAAGGATCACCCCTTCACTTCCTCTCTGACATCCCCAATAAGAATACATTTGACCCCTTACATTTAACAATAACATAAAGTTGTCTACAGTTATCATTTCGTCGTACTCTTGTGAGACCAAAACTAACATGGTCAGTAGTATCCGTCAGTAGTAGATAATTCAACATAAAAAGTGTTTGCATTCGAAACTTTCCTTTAACAAATCTTTTGTAACAGTGAATTTACAAATAAAAGTTTTAGATTTATATTAACTATAAGGCAGCATGGTCAAAATCCTATTTATTCCAAAATATGAAGCGTGGTTCGTATTCTATAGGGAGGTTTACTGATTTGGTAACGAACTGTTTTAAATCAAAATTATATTTCATAGATTCATACAAATAATCTCATTGATATTACACAACTTAGGAGAAGAACAAAGTTGCAAATGAAGTCGCTCTACCTGAAGACAATGTGGAGCAAGTGAGACAAAGCTTCACATGTCCGTTTCTGAACAAAACAACAGGATACAAAAATCAGTTACTCTATCGAGTGTCCCTAAGTTTGTTTAAAGCAGCAGCTCTTCTTGTCGTCTTGTACATCTTCACATGTTCATTGGATTTACTTTCACGTGGCTTCCGTCTACTCGGCGGAAGAACCACGGCCACGTTCTTTCAGAAAGAACTTTTGCAAAACAAAGTGGTCGGGGTCGGTGTGGGAATTCTCACTACAGCCTTGTTGCACAGTTCCTCCACATCCACTTCCATAGTCGTGGCCATGGTCGGTGTAGGAAGTAAGTTTCAATATACTAAAATATCTAAAAAATATCAGGCACTTTACACAAATATCTTCAAACTCCAGTACTAAAGGTTCCACAGGCGATTCCAATAATCATGGGAGCCAACATTGGGACTTCCATTACAACAAGTCTCAGCACAATAATCTCATTCCCCAAAGTAGGAGATGTTGAGCAGTTTCGCTTGGCTTTTTCCAGTGCTACGCTTCATTCCATGTTTAATTGGTGTTCAGTAGTTGTTCTTCTAGTCATCGAGTCGTTCACATGTAAAGTACAAACATGTATTACACTATCATAGGTTATGGATCATTTATTGGTGTTTTGTGACATTTCCAGCTTACCTGAAAAACACCTCAAGTCATTTACAAGAGTGGATGATAAAATGGGTCTCCAATCCCTCAGAGATTCACTTTCTGTATCTCATTACAAAACCCGCAGTTAATCTCATCGTTCAAATAAACGATGATGCACTCAAATGTTCGGCTGTCGACTTATTGGCTAACTGCACTATGTCCTTAATAGCGTGCAAAAATTCGAACAAGACAACTGCAGATTCTGAATGTTCGTGAATTCACTTTATTTAGCAGTTGAGGATAATCAAAATTAAAACCAAAATGTAATCTTCCAGGTGGGACTTCTATTTTCAAAAATACTACAATGGACGACACTTCAGTGGGTCTCATAGTCCTCGTCATTGCTGTTATCTCAATTGTCAGTTGTCTATTCCTTAACGTTAAAATACTCAAGTCAATTCTACAAGGTAATTTTGTACAACACTCGTATTTCTGTATCCAAGAATGAGGTTTTTTCTCATACCCATTTTTTAACTTCTTTCAGGCGATTTCGCTAAAACCCTTGCTGCAAAGCTCAACGCTGAGATTCCTTATGTCCCTTGGCTCACCGGATACGTTGCTATTGTCTTTGGAACTCTTGTTACAATCCTTATCCAATCCAGTTCTGTCTTTACTTCCGCTATGACTCCTCTTGTGGGTTTGGACTTTCTTACCTTGAAAAGAGCTTATCCTTTGACCATTGGAGCCAACATAGGAACCACTGCAACCGCACTCATGACAGCACTTGCTTCCAAACACTCACCCGCTGGTGTACAGGTAACTTTCATGATATTCGCTCATAAATATTTATGCCCAATCCTGTAACCTGCTTACTGTTTCAGATTGCCTTGTGCCATGTATTATTCAACTTAACTGGAGCCCTGATCTTCTACCCTGTACCGTACTTTCGATTTCCAATAACAATGGCAGAGTATCTGGGAAAGAGAACTGCAAAGTATCGTTGGTTTGCCGTAGTTTTTATGGCACTCATGTTTGTCATAATTCCTTTCATATTCGTAGTTCTGTGCAATTTCACAAAGAAACCAGAGATTGTAGTATTTGTTGGTGCAATGATGGTCACTATATATTTATTCATTAGTTGTATTAATACAATTCGAAACAAATGCCCTGTAATCCTTCCTGTGTCGTACAGAAGCTGGAAGTGGCTGCCCATTTGGATGCGAAGCTTAGAGCCATACGATAAACTCATTAGGGAAAGTGCTTGTTGCTCTCATTGCTCGAAAGCAGCCCAAAGTTCATCGAGAACTGTGCCAGATACTAAGTTAATTGTAAAAATTGGAGAGGTTAAAATATTTGCAACCGATACGACAGAGCTTTCAATCAAAAGAAATCTTACCCCAACTGGTGGACACGCTAATTCAGCTTTTGTAGTGAACGAGAACAATGAGAGACAGACTTAACATCTTCATCTAAACTTTGAACCATATCGCCGTTTATATAAAAGCTTACGTAGACTGTCCTATTTCTTGCAACAAGTCACAGACTCATCGCTAATGAAAGTCGAAACATTAATCTTACTGACTGGACTCACCATGTAAATAACATTCTGCGATACATTTTGTAACAAGAAAACTATTTATGAAAAAATGAAATAAAAGGCATTGTAAACTGCTAGCAAATCTTTTGTAAATCTAACCACGGTTATATCTTATTTCGTACCATCACTTTCAAAGGAAAATGATACATGTTAATTATTGGCAATGGAGTTTCTTTTAAAGCAAGTTTACCCTCTTCAATTTAAAATAAATAAATAAATATCATTCTTCCGTCTCTTTTCACCACTCCAGGTCCCAGGCATGTACTTATGAATTAGACTCTGGTAATAAGGCTTCAAAGTCTCAATATCAATGTAAAAGGCCATGAAGATGAAATCAAAGAGAGTTAAAGTTTGGAATAAAAGCCATCATACATAAATGATTGAGGGTAGGACTCACCTTTCCCAAGTCGTGAATATTAGTAAAATAATAGCAAGTTTTCTAATGACTCTTCTCCAACTAGAAATGTCAATCCGAGAATGTTTAGTTAGCAAAAACTTACTTTAAAGTTATCGAACTTGGATCAGTGAGCAATTCTCCGCTGCACAAACTCGACAGTTTGATTCATGTGCATCACCAGGTAGGTTTTTCTCACTCGTTCCTTAATTAGATCATTCTCATCGATTGAGTAATTGATTTTAATCCCAGTCACCGATTTTTAGTTTATGATGAAAACAGAGTGCGTGTTTTACAATAAGAAGCTACGTGGCTGTACAAATGATTGTGCTTCATTATGCAAAGCCCTTTGTGATGAGGTTAATAGAGGTTTTGACTTTCACGGCTTTAGAAATTCTGACGAGAGGGTTTAGTTTGAAAATAGTGACGTGTTTGTCGCTTCCAGTTTACCTGGCACTCTTGTAGGTTCATTAGTGGTAGCATATAGAAACTTCATACACCTGAGGTGCATACAAAACAAACATCAGTCTCTCATAGACGTTACGGGTTGTGGCAAAACCAATGAAATTATAAGGAAAAAAATATTCTGTTGTGATTAGAATGTGTTTTTACTCGCATAAAATGATGTCAAAGCTGACAGAAAAACTGTTAGTTGTAGGTTATAAATGCATAATATTATATTTCTCGGATCCTTGTACAATGCAAAATGGAGACTCAGAATAAAGCATCAAGTTAATTATCAATATTGTCCACATTTTTCCATAATAATAACAAGATAGGAAACTGGCGACTTGAATTCTTGGCAAATGCTGAACGAATTAAGTATTTGATCCCGATGTAAAGTAGAAACTGTGTGCTTCCAGGGTGTATGTGTTCACTTAGCTCCTCTAAAAATATTTTTGTATGCGACTCGAAAACAGCAAACGAAAACTTCAAACCTGGCACAAATGTAATTAATTGTTAATATATACAGCAGGATGATTTGGCTATCCCCTCATTTGCAATTGTAGTTTGATATAACGTCATTAGTTTCCAACAATTACACTTCTAGAAGAATTTCAGTCCAATTACCAAAATTTTGTACGATGACACTCATACTTGTTCTCTTGATATCCTTCGCTCAGACCAAATTCGGTAACTTACAATATTTTACTAAAAAGTATAGTAACCGTGTTTTGTTTTTAAATTAACTTTTTCCTTTTTAATGTTTTATTCATTTTAAGCAATCGCAACGAGAACTACAACTACGGAACCCACCACACCTACTCCGCTTCCCCCATGCGATCCCAACAACTGCACACTTGTTCCTGGACCTGATTGTCACCAATTTCTTCAGTGCAGTGGGGAAGGAGATATCATTGTGAAAAATTGTGAAGACTACGGGTACTTTTCCCCACAAACTGGAATGTGTTTGTCCTGGTCAGCTCTACCTGCGAGCGAACAATTTAGATATATCTGTGATGATAAGTTTTGTCCAAAGGTACTTCCACCTGGCTTATGTCTTAAGCCACGTGGAATTTGTAGCAACTTGTTCTGGAAAGCGGATAGGTCGAACGGGCATTGTGGAGCAGAACTTATGAGTTGCCCACCACATACACTCTTTAACGGCTACGATGGTTGCTCACAATGCGATTATATTTTCCCATACAACAACGGGATGAATTGTTGTGACTTAAAAGAAAAGTAACTTTCGACATATTCTTATGATAAACGATATTTAGTGAGTAGAACCGATAAATAAAGATTTTCAATGTCTGGTTATACGACGTCAACACAGACTTTCCTTTAAACACACAGCGGCGTCTGCAAATGCTTGGCCAAACACAGATTCAAAAACTTGAATATTATAATGCGAGTTAGTACTATATTAATGACATTTAGTCGATTAAGTGACATTTAAAGCGTTTGAACATAGCTGAGTAAATGCCAAATGACTAGAGCCAAGTTTTGATCATAACTCTATTAAGCTGATACGTGTCAAATTTACCGATTGCGTGAATATTTTTTACATCTATCAGAATGATTCAGATATTTTCTAAACTGCTTTTGCGTAAAATGTTTAAATTGTTCATTGCGTACGATATTTACGGAATTCAGTGAAAAATATAATGCACCCAAGTAAAAGTAGAAGCCCATAAAACCCTAAAGGAAATAACAAAGACTCCAATGGCACTGGGTCTCCGGCGGAACCAAAAATCATAGACTTACTGGATCTGATATTTTTTGTAGAAATAAGAGAGTAAGCCTTTCCATATCCTCCGGACACTAAACTCCGAATATAACTCAGAAACTTATCATTCGTTTTCTCCTTCGACTTACAATCATTTTTTTTGCAGTGTCTCTTTAGCCATGAAAAAAACTCATTCGACTGGTAATGGTGATACCAATAAGCGTACAACCCACTTTGTATAATTTCACCCAATATTCTTTCAAACTTCGGAAGAATGAAGTTTCGTTCGAAGATCCAGAACATTTTGGAACTGAAAGGATACGTCTCCTGAAGTTTTACGGACGAATATTGAGGAATAAAATCAGTTAGTCTTGTGGAAAATTCCTCCGCAGTTTCAACGTTGTCTATCAGAGCGAAAGTATCAGAAGATGTTGCAGTTTCTCCCAATACAGAAATATTATTATTCATAATACCTCTGATAAAAGTATATGTATTATAGTCATTAAACACAATTCTTTCGATTAATTTACTTGTCCAAAGCTTCGACGTTATGTTTTCAGACGACAAAGACTCCATAATTGTAGGTATAAACAGGAATTTCAAACTAGAATAGATGCTCAAGTTAAATCCAACAGCACTTATTTGCATCAGTGGTATATCAGTTTCCAAAATTTCTTGAAGAGATCCAGGAGTTGGCGGTTGTATTTTGACAACAAGACAAGCAAAAATATTTCCTTGATATGCAAATCCTAAAATAAAACAGGCACACCACCAAGCAAAAGAAAACCAGATAAATTTCACAGGAGACTGTCGAAACATATTTCCGGTATAAACAGGATCTGATTGAGTCAGCAACGATGAAACTATCCACAGACTAAGGTCTCTTACTTTAATTGCTTGGAATAAAACCTTGAGCCCCAATAATACTAATAAGCTGCAGAAAAACAGACATGCCCAGATATATTTGTCAAAAGGATCAAGGAGTCCCGTAAAATTAGCAGCTGTTTTTCTTGTGAAAATGTACGACACAAAATTGGCCACTTTCACTCCGTGTGAAATAAAATCACTACGAGATTCCTTAGCCTGAAATGCCTCCACCCATGAATCAGTCATTATTGTCCGTGACCAAAACGCCGGGCTTCGTGGCGGATCCTGTCTTTCTTCGTCGTCATAAGATGGATATGAAAAGTTAAGTACACTTGATAATATTTTTAAGGCACAACCTTGTGGATATTTAATCCACTCATCCCAGAGCAAGCTACAGTCAGAGAGGTGGCGATATTTTTTCTCAATCGACCCCTTCTGATCACCAATTGATAGCTTTCTCCCCATGAAGTTATACTTACTTTTGCGAATGTGTTCTTGAAAGTCGGTGAAACTAATGGACTGAGACTTGTTTTTCAGAGTCAGAGGTAACAAATCCAAGACGTATGGTGGTGCATGAGTCTTTCCGCGTATCAAGTACAATTCCATTTGTGTAAAGAGGCAGACATGAGAAGTGAGTCCGATGCTGAGATAGTCTGCATTTGCATTCAAAGTCGTGGAAAGAGGTTGAGATATGTTCGCTTTAATGAATATATATTGAGGGTTTTCTTTGAATTTGGCCATAGTGCGTAACGTTTTGTAAACTTCGTCCGAAATCGATTGACCATTAAAATATAAATCCTCTTTGGATCCTAACAACTCTGTGAGTATCACTGTGGCTGTTTCAGACCCCGCACAGAAAGAAAATTGATACGTATTCAATATTTTGGAATAATTCCTGTTGTGTTGGTCCTGTTTGTCATGATATTTCCCACGAATGTACTTATTAATGATAGTTTCCGAATGCGAATCAAGTACAACAGGATAGACGTTTTGCAAAAAATACATCTGCAAATTTATTTCTACTGCTTTTTTATGTCCGATAAACTGGACAGCACAAACGTTGAGAATCGTTAGAAATTGATACAACATTTTTAAGTCAGAAGGGATGGAGACTGATTGCAATCATTTGAAGATATCCATTATTTTTTTTGCGTAAACTTCCTGGAGAGAGAGAGAGAGTAAGCTAACTTGAAGGTGACATTCTCTCAACTGCTTACATGTCAGAGCTGCAATATCAAAGTAAAAGTTGAGAGAAAGGAATCCACACGGTATTTCTTAGATTTCCGGTACAAAACTTGAACTCTATTGTTTTACAAGCACGGCCTAAAATTTAACCTTGAATAAATGTTACAGAAAGATAAATCCTATTGCTAATTCATACCGGTTTCATATCTAACATACAAATATTAATAACTGGAAAACTTTTAGAATTTCCTCCATTTCATTTAATTGGGTCATGCAAGTAAAGTGTATATAATGCAACAAGTTTAAAGAAATGAGTGAGTTGTGGTATTTTAGAATTTCCGGCTGGGCTGAGTACTCATTTGTCAGTCATGTTGTAACGGAAAGAGATATGCCATACGAATAGTGTCAAAATAGAAACGACCAGTGCAAGAAACGATTTCGGGACACCCTAATTACCGGTTGGGTGCTCTACAAACGGAGCAAACTGCTGTCTTATGACAGTCCGTATGTCAAACTTTACTACCCGTTGCCCTTGGTTCAATTGATTAATACTGCAGATACTACCTTTTACGGAGGCTCTGTGAAAGTGTGTGGCTATCTTACCACCATTGCATTTACAATATTTAAAAAATCCGTCACCTTTAAACGGGTTTGTCACGGTTTTTGCTAACCTGCCTAATATGTAAATTCATGCTCGGAAAACCTTATTGTAAATCAATTTAATTCAGGAGTTCGACAGCAAGTCGACGAGTAACAGCTGGGAGAGCTGCACTTGTTTTAGTACTTTTGATAGTTTTCTCTGATTTTTTATTTTTATAGGTCTATGGTTGTAAACCACAAATACCGAAATAGAAACGATGTAGCAATGTAAGTAAACTGGTGAGATTCTGATTGCTGGAAATAGATCTGGCTATTGCAGATCTATGCGTTTATTAAGTGCTCTTTAAACTACATTCTGTATCCATCTTCTGTTCTAAAAGACCATTTTAAGTCTACTTTAAGTCTTTTAGGTTTTATTTCATACAGCAAACGATTAAGTAGGCTTTACAAATTTTAATGCACAATAAGGGACTTGAGGATTAGGATTTGGGATGCGATTTCTGTGAATGAGAAAGTACAAATGTACTAAAACGCCCACGAAAACTACACCTACAGTCAATACTCTAAGCTCTTGGTATTAATACATTTAACAATAAGTTCGAAATATTTCGTATCATAGCTCGCTAGGAATCACTTTCAATCGGACTTGGTTTAGACATAATATATTGAAACAGGTTTGAATAAACTCTTGGTACTTTCAATCGCCATTAATTTCCTGTTTTCGTTTTTGATATGTAGATTTTGATTTAGTACAATTGTACAGGGTGTTTCACCGGGATGGGACACTTTTTCAGGCTCCAAAGGAAACCAAGTGTCCGGGCAAAACACCCTGTACACTACAGTTTAGTACATGCATTTGATTTAATGTTTCAAGAGTTTGAGGGTCGTAAACTATTGTACACAAATCAGGATGACCAAGTGCAATATTTATATATTATATGTTTCCTAATAATAGTTATCTCATTAGTTAGCCTTGATGCCATTTTGCCATATAGTAATTTTGCTAGATTTCAAACTAGAGCTGTAGAAGTAATTTATAACACTTTGCTACACGAAGTTAGGTACGTGTTTAGAGAAAAGAAATGCCTATGAAAGTTAGTCCAATGGAAATCAAAGCTCCCAAGTATATAAACTTATTGTTGATGGAAGAGTCTTCCTTGTAGTCAAACATCTGAAATTACCAATTTGTATTTTATTACAAGACTCAACCTATCAAATGTCAAATTCTTTCCTGAGAGGCTTACCATAGCTCCAAAAAAAGCGAAAAGCACAGCTTTAGTTTGAGTATCAAAATTACCCATTAAGAATTGAACCTTGTTGATGGAAACGATAGCACCTGAGCTTTTCTGAGTCCATGAAGTAGCTCTTGCCAATGCCACTTGTTGCTTGTCACTGTCCTCCACCTGAAAAGTTCAGGTTCACGTATTCTGCCAAATAACATCTTACGGCTAAATAACTTGCAATAACTTACAGTTACTTGTAATGGAGTCTCATAATCAGTATGATTCTTGATAACAAACGAGAAAGGAGTTCCACTGACATAAACTCTTGATGAATCAGCAACAGCTCCGTCAGTTTCAATCCACCCGATTCGTTCAACCCTCTCGGGAATAAAAATGTCCAGAATCCGATTCTGGCAAAAGTTTAGCATTCACCGATATTT
>JAQGAB010001452.1:0-16305 GCA_034696565.1 Isotomurus graminis
TGGTGGTGGAAGTTGTGTGTGTGTTGCTCCAACTAGTGAGTTACACGGAGAGAAAGAACACAACAAGATGAAAAAGTGTTGGGGAAGTAAAAAGCTTCCGATGAACGGCATATAGTTGGTGTAGTGTGTCTGACTGACTGTCACGTCTTAATAGGAGCACACATGACTCCTTTTGATGTCTCTCTGAGGAAAGAGAGTTCTTTCTCCCAGTAGGAATTCTGCATGATTAAATTGAAAGTGTAGTAGACTACACTGTGTGTAAAGACTACTGCTGTTAGTTGTTTGGAGGTATGGAAGCTCACCATTACCATTACAACATTTTACTTTCACTGTGCGTCTTTCCCCAACCTTCCTCGACTTAACCACCACCACCAACCGGGCAACAATCCATGTTTCCTCCGTCTCTCACCGACACACAATAATGTTATCTGTTTCCCATTTCTTAATGGTTCTCTTACTTCATCGACATCACTGAAATGGATTGCTGTCTTTTCCCCACTCTCTCTATATACTCTTGTATACCTGTTTTGTCCCTCCAAACACGAATTCTCTTCCGGTCTATTAGGAATGTGTCCAAAATATCGCATGTTGTGGATTTTTCTCTCATGTCTCATACATCATATTTCGGTAGACGGTTCCCTCACACAACTTGGTTATTTTTAATGGCATTATTAGGACTTTTTGGCCTTAGACATACAAAGAAGAAGCCTATAGAGTGGTGTGGGTGTGTTTAGCAAATGAAAAGATGTCGTAAGGAATGCTCGGAGATATTGATTTACTTTTCTCTTGTGATTTGCAGCCATCAAAACTGAACGTGTACAAGAATGATAACGAAAGCTGGGACTACACGAACCCCAATCTGGGTAAGTTGTTTTTTCAACTCATCATCGCCACCGCTTCCTTTACCGTCATCATCAGTCTTTATCATCTTAACGTCCAGAGAGAGTGAGAGCTGCGGCCAAGAAATGACATTATGGTCTCTAGACGTCAGACCGTCTTTTTTCAGCTGTTAGGAGTACAGGAGATGAAAGTTAATATAATAAAAAGCTGTGAGTGTAGATATACACATAAGTCGCTTTGCCTCAGTTTCTCCAGACTGTTAATTAGAATGGATTCCCTTTTGTAAAACTAATGAGGCATTCCGCTTCGTTTGGTCATAGGCTAGTGGTGATATTGTAGTACAGGAGTGGTGGTTCGTCTGAGAATTACTTTCTTAAGCTTCCCTATTGTTACGTCTTTGAATGGAAGGACAGGAGGGGGTCTGCAAGTCTCTATGGTTGGAGATATTAGCATGAATGTGCCTCTCATTTCCGTTTTCCTGTAAGGGAATAATTTCGTATTGATTCGGGACTTAAACTTCTATGCTTCCTACGCCTATTATTATGCTCCTCTTCCAACACAATGAGAGCTTAGATGATAGACTGTGTGTAACCATTCAGTTTCCTTGAGACTTCTTAATCATGAAGAAAGATGGAGAGAAGAAGTTCCTTTGAAAGGGAGAAATTACGGAGAGAAAGTAGCATCAGTGTACTCAAAAGATTGAAAGATGGATATTCATAGTGGTTTAGTGAGTGGAATTATGTTTCTAGTTCTGCGTAATACAGATAGACATGTAAATTTAGAAAGTACAATCCATCCGAATTCTCAAGAGAGATTAGATTTTGAGAGGGAGCAAGAAGAGGTACAGAGGAGGAGACGAGAAGAAGGTGGTTTTATGTGTGTGTGGATAATGCATAAGTTCTTACCAACTTTTGGTGTTGGCTGTTGTGTATGTATACCTACGGATGAAGTGGTCCATGCATATGGAATAGGGAGAGGTTCACAGTCTTTCGTATCGATCTGATGAGTGAGTCAAATCCAAATAAGGTTCAAGCAAAAGGCTACACCGATTCTGGTAGGGTGTGTGTTTGGAAGGGGGTATCCTTGTGAGTTGTGCGAGTGTACAGTGAAGAAGGTTGAGCCACAAATGCTGAGTTGACGAAGAGCGTGGTGAAAGGAGATGTAATAAGAGTTGTACTCTCTACTAGCAGTAAAGTTGGGGAATTAATTGAAGTTGACTTGAAATACTTTATGGAATGGGAGCTGGTGGATATATGGGAGTGAGACAAGAAGAGTGTTGGAGATTGGTGGTGGTGGTGGAGCGGTTGATGGAACGTGTTTACAGATTTCAGTTGTCTCTTGTTTGGAAACAGTGAGGTCTCCGCGATGATGATGGTGGCGTAGATTCATCGACTATCCTTATACTTACTTTCTGCCTTTCTCTCTTCGTCCAATTGCCTAATGAAACAAATATGTAGAAATGACTTGTGTGTCTATGCACTTGGGGAAGAGTGGGAATTAAACATTCCTCTGTATTTATTCATGTGGATGGATGAATTATTAGGTGAGGGAAGAGCTGTAGAGACTTGTAATTCTTATCCATCACAATGTGTCACCTCTGCTGGTTGAGGAAGGCATCTGTATATCCCGGCAATAAGTTACCATAATATACTTTCCACCAGCCGGTCTTTTGAAATGAATGATGCGTTGGTGCATGTAATGAGGAGTGTGGTTCAGGATGGTTGTAATTTAACAGGAAACTTGGGAAGGACAGCTCGGAATGGTGTTGAAGAAATGTTTCTTTACGAACTTGTCATGTGTAGGATCGTCCCATTCTTGACTTTTTGGTTCCGCTAATATCTTTGTGGATCGTTAAATACTTAAATTAAAAGATGGTGAAAAGAGTGCCAAGAAAGTTAGGGGCCGATTGAGTTTTATGTCGAGCATTTTATGTAAATTGCTAATTAACCCGAACGAGACTTGAGTGAAGAAGTTGTGACTGAAACTGAATGGGTTTTGTATTTAGTTTAACGGAGAAGTTTAGTGCTTGGTAGTCAGGATGTGGTGGTGGTGTGGGTCCTACGTGGACGTGGGGATCTCTGAGGTATTTTCATCGTCATTTTCGTGTCTTTTGCTAATAATCTGAGGAGTACGAACCGAGAGATGTCCTTTTCTCCAAATGGGAAGAAAGGCTGGTGTGACGAGCGAAATCTGTTCTCATTATCTTTTCTTTGGCTCAATGAAGTAGTCTAATTTAAAGTTTACTCGGGTGTGGATGTGAGGGGACGACGGTTGTTAATAGGCAGAGTCTTTGTGTGTGATTTTCTGGTGCACTCGGTGCTAATTGCTCCACACAGTAATTTTACAATGTCTGAGTATTGTGAATGAAAGCAGGAAGAGAACAGAAGAGAGGATCTCTTTGGACAAAATGAATAGGAAATTGGGGGCGGTGTGGGTCTACCGTTTGTTCTTTTCACAGAATGCTCTGAGCCATTAAAGTGATTTAGTAGTGATTCACGTCACTGAGGGACTCTCGTACTATTTTCAACTTGCAACTTTAAATGAGAAAGTAAAAGGCTTTCACAGGCGCGGAGGAGTAAAGAATATATATCGGGATTTGTATTGAGCCCTGTAGGCAACTTTTACTCTTCTAAGGAGTCGAGGTTTATTCCAAAATTAGTAATTAGTGTCCATTTAAACAGTAGATTTTCCGAGGTAATTTCCCCCGAGTCTCTGGGCCTTTTTGCAGTTAGGTGAATGGCTGGAATACACTGCGTAGACTCGCTTGGAATTCTCTTGTTTCAGATGTACTATTCCCATTATTGGAAATTAGTGGATTGAGATGCTCTAATGTGCTATAAATTATGATGGCTTGTCGTTGTTTTGATTTAGAATCCAATCCTAGGAAGGAATCCCAGTTTGTGTATTGTCATTTCAATTCTACAGAGATCAATACTTAATAGAATACTTGGAAGTTAAATGAGTAAAACACAAACTGTATAGATTTGAATTGTATAGAGATTCTTTAATTTATTGTTAGTTCTGAGGAAGCCTGTGGGGTTTACTTAAATGTCTAGTGTGTGATGTAAAAGGAATAAAGGAAAACTGAAGTTTAATTACATTGGAAGGTTGGATGTCTTTAGAATTCTAAAAGGCTGTCAAATTTTGCTTTCTCTGTTTTTATTACTCGGTTTTTCCCTTCTTCCTCCAACTGATTTAGAGTGCAGAAAGTGTATAGAAGAATTGGGGAATATGAAACGGGAGCGTATTCTTCACTTTCTTTTTCTTTTGATGTAGTCACACGTCCAAAATTAGGAAAAAACAAGGCGTGAATGGAATAGAGAGAGAGGTGGAATTGAAGAACAAAAGGGTTTGTGACAATGAGGTGTAATGTTACTCTCTACTGCTGCTGCTGTCTTATTATTGTACATCGTTGTCTTTGAGTTTCATATTTCAAATATAAAATATTGGAGTTTGCAAGCGAAAGTGTTTTTGAAATATGTTTCCTTTCTCGTGAGGAGATGTCTCCCCTTTGTTTGTTCTTTGTAAAGGGCTCCAAGATGATAATGTTGTTATAACATGATATTATGTTATGAAAGGATCTTTTGCATTATTTATGAGGTTAGTTTTTAGTCAAAGATAAATCTGTTTATAAAGAGAGAGATGAGTTTGAAAGACTTAAGGGGACACGCAACCAAAGGAAGGAAGAAGATATGATCATCATGAAGATATGATGCGAGTACATCGATTCATCATTTCGGTCAATATTTCACTCTTCATAATATCCTTGTTCCTGACACTCGTGTGCACAGCTTTAGAGTATGTGTGGAGTTTGAAGTGATTTGAAGTGTGAGGAAAGTGACAGAGATGATATAATAATGTGCTTCTGTGGTGGAGTGGATATCTTGGGACGTCAGACTAAAGAAAGGGGTTGTGATGAATTATCAACGTGAGAATGATAACGAGCTTGTTTGCTGAAGAAGCGTTGTGTAGTGGCTGAACATTTCTTGGGATGGTTGAGCTCAATTTCGCTCGAAAGAATTTGAATCTGCGTTGATGAGAATGACTTGAATATGTCAATAAGTGTAAGAAGTTGTTCTCAGTGGTATTTGGGGAATGGAGATGTTGGTAAAAAGGGAGAGAGGTATGCACAGGAAGTGTGTATAAGAATAAGGAGGTCCAAAAAAGTATTTTTGTCTGTGGAATATTTAGTTTGGAATCTCCGTATGAATTAGTGACGAAAGGGAGGTCTGGTTGGTTCATATAAATACAAGAGACGAAGAAGACTCTGTTGATGGCACATTGTAATGGTTTTTCTCAGGTATTTCTAAAGAAGGAAGACCTGGACCTCTTCTACAAGAGCCCAGATTTGGCACAGCTCCTGTCCCATACCGTAAGTGACAATTTTGAGAATGCGTAATTGTTTCTTTCCTCTGGGCTACTCTTGCTGAAAAGTAGTTGCTTTTTCTTCCATCCATTCCTCCATTGAGATTACAGCAGCTTATGGCTTCTTCAGTTGTTCTTGGCTTTCTTAAGAATGTAAAAATGTTAATGGGGAAATATTTTATTGGACCAAGATTTTTGTCTGAGCTGGTAAAGAATATTTGGAGATGTAAAAGGATATGAAGGAGTGTAATTATGACTGCTTAACAATCTGTCTTTGTTGTTCATTGTTCTGTTTTAGTTCCGGATGGATCAGGGGAAGTTAAAAGAGGTACTATTTTAAACTAGGTGTGACTTTGCTGTGTGTATGTGTGTAGTTAGTTTTGGGTTGTTTTTTGCTCTTTGGTTATGGTTAAATTGCATTCACTTCATGGTGACATGGTCAGGGTGAGAGTGTTACGGTTTTGGAGGAAGGAGACAAGAAGTGTATGCCGTGTAAACGCATCTTTCCTCTGGTTGACATGAATGAGACAGGAGGGCCAAAAAGCGTGAATTCATGAGGGCAGAGTATTTATTTGCATGACAGTGATTTACAACCGATTGTCTCTTATTATACTCCACATTGTTGGGAGGAGTCGCGGTTTTGTAGAGTTCATTCAATCCACCATTCCAATAGTTCACCCCTCGCGAGAAATAGACATTCTCTCCATCCTCGTGTCTTGAAACTTTGAAACTCAAGGTGACTCATAAAAGGCAATTTAACAGTAGAAAGCTCTAAATAATTATCCTTTGAAACTGAGTGTATATAAAGAAGCGTTTAAGATGGATGATGTCAATGTACTAAAATCTCGTCCTGCTTGTAAGTGACTGTGGAAGTCTCCACGATGTACTCTCTGTCTTTCTGCAGACGTTGCAGAAATTGCAGGCAGTAAATTCATTTAAGTAAGAAGTGATAATGCGATAAAAATAGGGTAATGATGATAGAGGTGTGTGCCTTTAGGACTGTATGATTTTGTAGAATCGTGCATTCTACAGAAGCCACCACAAAAGCATTTATTAGAGGTGGCTATACGGAAAGTAGTTGTGCAGCAGAATTGTAGTAAATGTAGATGTACAGTCGCATGTCGTGATGATGATGAGACTTTGTACTTTTTGTGACAGAGTTAGTTGGTTCGGTGAGGATACCTTATGTCTCGTGGGTTGCACGAAAGGCAAAGAGATGTATGTACGGTAGGATGTTTTTATTTTGGCAGAGTTCTCTGCTGTATCTCTCGCAGGAATTTAGAAACATGTAACTTTATTGTCTTATTTTTCTCGGCTTTTGCTTCGAACAATCATTAGAATCGAGTTTTTCCCATTTGTCTGGAGGAAAGTTTCTCGTAGAGGAATTGTGAGTGAGGCACTTTTGTCTGCTATTTCTGTCATTCCCTTCACTCACATAGAATCTCTTGTAACGTCTCTGCTGTAAGAAAAAGTAGTCGAATGTGAGTTAAATGGCTCTGAAGATGAGTGTACGAGAGAGACGTACTGTACGGGTGTGTGACTGTGTTAGTAGTAGATGAAGGTGAAGCTAATGAAAGTGGAGCTAAAGGGAGGAAACAGAAGTAAAAAATATTGTTTTGTTGTTAGAGAGTTCTTGAAACAAAAAGCTAAAGTTCCACGAGATCACTGAGCGCTTAGTTAGACGGCAGAAAGATTTGTGGCTTTCCATTTGCCAGTTTATATACTGTCTGCTCCTTGTTGGCTCTCTCTGTCGTGCGATTGACTGCATATGTAGTGTCTTCATGTCATTCTATACATTAAGGATATCACAGGCTACAGAGAGAGAAGGACTATAGAGGACAAGACTCTCGGGTTCCTCCGTTTGCAATCTTTTAAGTAATTTTAAGCGAAAAGGTATATGTGAGCTTGTAAGATGATCGCATCGGGATGATTATTACATTGTAATCTTTTGTCTTCTTTACAAGTCTTGAGGGAGATCGCCAAAGTGTTTTTGGGTTTCTTTCTACATGCTCAAGGACTTTTTGTAAATTCAATATTATAAGTATGTGTGTTGTTAACCTCACAATATATGAAACAACTTTTATGTATTTGTGGAAGGAAGAACCGTAGGATTCTACTCAGAGATCCGGTTGTTAACAAAAGTTTTAGCTGTATGCATTTCCATAAGTTGGATCTGCGAGTGAGTCGTCTGAAATAAAAGATTAGAGAGGAGCTGAGAGGAGTATTGGATTATAATACAAGTGGGTAGTAAACTTGGTAGGCTTTAATTTAGGAGTCCTGGAGGTTGTTATTACAGAGAAGCTCCTTCTGTGGTTCGTTGTTTTATATTTTAAGGATATGAAATGGCAGTTTGTATGCTCCGGAGTGCTTTCTCCTTTCTCTCTGCCCACAAGGATGTGTTTAGAATGTAACAAAGGTTACTGATCGTTAGTGTAGCGCATTTATCCTATTTAATGCCCACTAACCACCACAAAATGAGATTTTTGTGCCCAGGCGGCCGTTGTAGGCATTCAGCTGGCGAGTAAACGGTGGCATGAATTTCTTAACATTGTTAAACCTCTCGGGAGAGTTGGAAAAAAGAAAGGTGGGCAAATTCCACCTGCTTCACTGCCGTACGTGTGTCTGGGTTGGTTAGTCTTCTAGAGAAAGCGTGAAATATTAAAGGAAGAAAAATTAAATTGATTTGTACAGAGGGGAAGTTTGGAATGGTGGGAATTATTATTTAAGTACTTTTCTCTTGTGTGGTGAAGATGCCCGGATGAATCTTCTTTGTTTCTCCGTTTGTCTTGAGAAAGTGGAGAGCACTCAATCTTTGCCTCCTTTTCCTCCAGAGATTTTTGGTTGATTGGTAGTAACGGTAGTTTTGGTTTTGTTGGGTGTGTGTGTGGATGAAAGTTTATTATGAGATGCGATTGCTTGGTGTTCTTCTGCATGCTTCTGTGGATTTCTGTTCTCAAAAGTTCTTTATGTAATTAGATTAATATTGATGATGATGTTAAACAGGAGGATCTGGGATGGGAGCGATAGAGCCGATGCGGGGGCAAGTTCCGTTTACGAATGGGGGAGGGTCGTATGATCGTTATGAAAATGGCTACTCGAGGTCTCTAAATGGGCCGGGAGTTCCTTCGGGGCCGTCTCCTTACCACGACACGCCACCGTACGAGAGATACCCGTCGGAAAGGTAAGTAGAAGTTATGAAGGAGAATAATGGGGAGATCTGCTGGAGGGTGAAAGTTATGAGAAAGTAATTGATACAAGAATGATGATTTACTCAGGCCGTACGTGGGTGGTGGAGGACCCAAAGATGATTATCCATATCGGAATGGACCGATGCGTGCTTCTCCCCCGGGGCCTGCAGATATGGTTGTTCCGAGTGGAGGAGGTGTAGGTGGACCTGGACGGCCAATGCAGCAGGGAGCTGTGATGATGGTGTACGGACTTTGCAAGGACCGGATGAATGCGGAGAAACTATTCAACCTGTTCTGTCTGTATGGGAATGTTGTGAGAGTAAGTTGAGGTTTAGAGGAAATCAATGAAGGAGTTCTTTTGACTTGAGATTGGTCTTTGTAGGTGAAATATCTCAAGTCTAAGGAAGGCTGTGCGATGGTTCAGATGGGAGATGCTCTCTCTGTGGACAGAGCCATGTCTAACTTCAACAATACTTATATGTTTGGGTCAAAAGTTCAACTGGGGTAAGTGTCCAGAGTATTGGAATAATGCGCTGATGCTGTCTCTGCTGCATAGTCTGTTGTGAAGCTAATGATAAGTGTAGAGTTCTTAGTTGTTGGGGTTGACATGGAGTATGTAGATAGTATCATTGGAGAGTGCACAATACCTGTAGATACACGAATCACTAAACAAGACAGAAGAACACAAACAATAAGTTCTGACTCACACGTTCATTGAGGTCTTTTATTGGCCTGTAACAGATACTCGAAACAAGCATTCCTTAGCGATGTTCAGCAACCTCACACACTTCCGGATGGCAGCCCTTCTTTCAAAGACTTCATGGGTAACAAAAACAACCGATTTCTCAACCCTGAAATGGCTAGCAAAAACAGAATACAGCCACCCACCAAGGTAAACTCAGCTCACTTTAGTTTGACCGAACAAACAATCACAGGCAACTCTTGCTCCACAAATCCATAATTACACAAATACTTTCTCCCTTCGACGACATCCCCGATCCACTCACTCGATCAGGCCTCACTCATCTACAGCCCTACTCACTATACTTCCCTCCACTTACTAATTAGTCATTTGTGAGATGCTTTCTCCAATTGTAGCAAGTGTAGATTACGTGGCGAAGAAAGTCTGTGATTGTTCCCTTCTTCCGCCTTTCTTTCACTTGTGTCCGTCATCCAAATTATTCAACCTTTCCTTTTATTGTCCGCCAGACTCTCCATTTCTTCAATACGCCTCCTAACATAGGCGAGACTGAGATGAGGGAAGTCTTCCAAGACGCTGAGGCTCCGGCTCCCAAAGCTGTAAAGTTCTTTCAGTCAAAGTGTAAGAGTAAGGGCTACCATACCTTCCATTCCTTCATTTACATCTTTACTGTCACTGGGTGTCATTAAGAATTTGAATGAGTGTTGGTGTGGGTTGCAGGTGAAAGGAGTTCCTCCGGGTTGATTGAATTCGATGCGCTGACGGATTCCGTGGAAGCTCTGGCAGTAATGAACCACTACCCGATAAAGAGCGCCGGTACGTACAGTACGTGAATAGCTTTTATTTCCGTTCAGTCTGAATCACTGATGATCTCCATTAAGTTTCATGGAAGGACTGATGAGTAAGAAAATGTGTTTGTTGCAGGAGGAAAGTTCCCATTCATCATGAAACTTTGCTTCTCGTCATCAAGAAATCCACAAAATCGAATGGACGAACGGTGCGAGTGAAAGAAACTAAATGAAGTAAAGATTAAGTGAGTCCTGTGGAAATGGACGGGGAGGGAATTATCTGCTAAATTAACTCTTATTCTCTCCGTTGAACTCTTCTTCTTCCAAAACAGCCAATCGATTCCAGCTTATTCGTTTGTTGGTGACTTGCTTTATGGTTTTCTACGTTCAATCTGTATCAGGCGTGGAACAGGAAGTCTATTTAAAATGGTTGCAGAAACTCGCACCTATTTACCTTATTTAGGCACAGATGTTTTATAATAAATGTTTAGGAGTATGCGTGCTTAGTTTTACAGTTTCGTGCATCAATATCATGTTGAAACAATCATCACACATGCATAATCAATTGGAGGAAAAAGAACTATTTATATCACAACTTATCACAAGGAGGAGTTTGTAACATTTTTCTCTTGTCTTCTTCATTATTCTCTTTCTCTGACAGTTAACTACAAGTAACTACTCTGTTTATTATCACGTAAAAGTTTAATAGCCAAGTTAATCATAGAGGAGGAGGAGGCGTGGGATAGTTAAACACTTGAGCGTTGGGAGTATCCTCAACACTAAATTGTACATAGTTTTTGCAGCGTTGTCACTAAACTAACCTAAGTCAGTAAGCTGGTCTAATTTCTACACTAGCTGATTTGTCATTTTAGCAGTTAAGGATGGTAGCAAAGTGAGTTCCTTAAACACACACACACATCTCCTTTCTTGTGTAGAATGTTAACAGATGCAGTGCAACTCTCCCGTCGGAAACTCTGATTTATAATTGAGTGAAAGTATGAAAGGACTAGAGAAGGTTGAGATAGATTAGAGAAGAATGGGCGATAGGAGATATTAAAGCTCCTTTGATCCGCAACACAAACATATCATAAAAGTGCTGAACTTATTAGTCCGTATGTGTAAAAGTTCTCTTGGATTCCAAAGGGATGTCTTCTGGTTATTCCCGAGAAGAAAGCATTAGTTGTAGTACAATCCACTCTTTTAGGTACTTAATATCATGTACAGCTCACTAAGCCATTGTTGAAGTGTAGCTTGTGAATACCTATGACCTATATAGTCTACCTGTATATATACTTACTCCAGTATCCATTGTATCTGTCCCAACTTAAACGAACTTGAACTTTAGCCAAACTCTGTGTCTGTCTCTCTTGTAATTCCTCAGCAGAAGAGTTGCAACTCAATATCTTTCATCAAGTAATGATGTGCTAAATTAATTTAAATACTTGTAAGGTTCTTTAAGGCTACTCTGTGTATATCAATATGTAAGTAGTTGATCTCGAAGTCTTCTTGTAGTAAGTATAGTTAGTGTATGAATGCAAAACTTGGAAGTTTAGGCGCAAGAGTTCCTCCTTCATCTACGAAATATTTACGAGTATCAGATCGGGTGTGTGATTACTTGATGATTCTCCTGTGTCTGTGTAGAAAGGTATACAGGTGTATTATTAGTCTGTGTACAGTTGAATTCCTGTATAGCGCATAATGCAGTTTAATTAAGTTCTGTTGTAATTAGTTTATTGTTTTTACTTTAAGTGTTTTTTCATGTACCTTAAAGTAGGACAGACGTCTCACAAGTATCCATTTACTGTGAATCTACCAAACTGACTATTAAGTATCTGTGCATGCGATTATCGTATTTATTCTTGATCTGCTTGTTGTCTCCGTTTTAATTGTCGTGTTAAACGAATAATACACCTCTTCCCGTGATATCTGATTAATAAGTGTGTGTGTAGCTTAGTAAGATTTGTACACATTATTTTAATAGTTTCACGTAAATCTAGAGTTGTGATATGTCGTTGTAGTACGTGAATATGGAAAAGCTCTTATTAATAGGCCAAGTTTCAAGCGTTTTAAAACTCCTTTTTGCTAGTTGTTTCCCTCAAATTAGAATTGTAGATTCTTGGATTCGAGATTAGCTTCAAGCTCAACGCAGCGTTGAACAGGAAATTGGGATGTTTTGGTAGAGTAAAGTGTGGAGTACTTAATGTAAAAGAGTGCCAAGTGAAGCCAAGAAGGGTTTATTAAATGTTTCTATAATTAAAATGGTCTCATGGTTAGCGAAGGATTGTTACTGTTATGAGAGATTTGAGACGTTCATATTAATGAATTGAATGTATACAATAAATCTTAGTTATTCACATCAAACTCTCCTTTATTCTGGAAACTTATTCACCTGCCATTAAACATGAGCCTCTTTGTTCACTAAATTAACTGAGCAGTTGTTTTTTGTGCTTGTGGCACAAGTTAATTATCCCGACTACACTTCTATGCAGTTCTTGAAGATGGATTTGATGACCTTTCATGTCTTTCAGGCTTATTGTGCCAACATTTCTCCAATGGGAAACATCTTCCTCACTCTGCATACCCGAAGGTTAGTTCGTTACTGTATTAACGACTTAAACGGGTAGTTAAGTGATTTAACATGCTACTCTTGGGATTCCAGGATTAATGGGATGCTTATGAATGTTCCTGAGTTCTCAGACGCGTTTAAATGCCCCGTGGGCAGCAAAATGAATCCCTCGTCCAAGTGTTCTTTATGGTAACATGGAAATGTACAACATATCTGTTAGTCTGCTATTTCATGGAGCCTTCTTCGTCCTATTTGCTTTACATGGCTACTCCTTAACGGACAGTTGATGTATTGCTTACGTACATATCATTGTGGCAATAAACTCCATTAATCACACTTTATTCAGATAAGTTATGTATGGGGTTATCTACAGACAATTGATTGGGATGGTTGTGCAGTTCAGGTGTGAGAGGTGATTGGTAGACATTTGCAGGCACCTGTGACGACGGCATATAAATTATCTTTGAAATCTCTAAATCGAAACAACTCATTTCATAATGCAGACATAATAACTTTGATAACATTGGATCATAGGTTGGGTACACTACGCAATTACTACAAACTGAAACTAGTTGTTTTTTCTACTTTATTTGATTCACACATAATTCCCTCGAGTCCAGGAGTACTTTGATAAGCTAATTTTAATCTGTGGCGACGGTCAACAGTGCACTTAATGTAAAAGTCGAAACAGTATTCAGCTAACTTTGGAATCATTATAGGATGATAAGGCATTGGATCACATTATTGTTATTGTAGGAGTACACACACAATGACTACAGGGTTTAAGAAACTCCTCAAGGCCTCCAAAGGTATTTGATAATTAGATTCTCACATAATCCAACACTCTTTCGACATGCTTTGACTTTCTTCTAACGCTGAATAGGTCTTTAAATAAAATTATTTTAAATATATTAAACCTAGTTTCTTCTACAGCGTTTATCTAATATTTCGCATTCCAATTTCATCATGAAATTTAAATTCCATTGGAGGCGTTTGCAGGGCCATTGACAAATGGAAGGACAGCGTCTTGGTCTCCACAAAGCTTTGCTGCAATCAAACTGTAGAAGCAGATTCCTCCAGCCACGAGTTTCTTGAGAAGTAGTTGCAGAAGTGTGAGAACGGCTGGCCGAAGTTCATAGAGGCCTACTACGCTTCTGGCGAATCCCAAGACAGACATGTCATTCGTAGCCTCAAATATCGACCCCATGACGCCTACAAATACGTTTTAACCACACACACCGCTACAATTCATTTAACCATTGTAACTGAGTATGGAGATTCTTACTGAAGAGTTCGTATTTGCCGTGTCGTCGCTCTCTCTCCCTTCCAACGACGCTGTCGGGAGCGTAAAACAGACTCACGGTGGACACCGACTCGTTCTTGCCTCTAAGTTAGATTTAATAATAATGAAATCATTAGTCATCATCGTCAATCGAGATGGAATGAAAACTCACCCAGAGTACGCTTGTCGAGCCTCCTCGGCCAAAGGAGTAGAAGACAGTTCCTCGCGTATCGTCATTTGCGAACAGCTTGGGGAGCATTCACTGCACACCGCGCTGTTGGTAAATATGTCGCCTGGCAAAGGCAGTAGCGGTTATATAGATGTATCTAGGTTTAAAGTTAATGCTCTTACTTTCAACATTGTCAGCACAATCAATCTCCTCGAAGTTAAGACAGAGTGGCTCCCCTGGAAAGTCTGGAGGAACATGAAATTATATAAATCAAAGTCACGTAGATCAAATGAATAATTTTGAAAGCAATTAGTGGTCAAATCACTTGGTAAGGAGATAAGTGTGCATCCACATTTGGCTACAGTGTGGTTGGCCAAACATTCTTGGTAGCAGTTCTCCTGTGTGTACTTCTCAAAGTATGTCAACTTTTTTTCGTTCTGGAACAGACATCCGCGTCTCTCCTTTTCGAAAAAATCACAATACGTAAAATAGTATAGCAGCGGGATTATTATAATATGTATGTATCACTACTACAATTAAAATAACATGCAGGGAGCACAATTAAATGAAATCAATAAGTATTACTTTGTGTGCAAAATGGGTGCAAAATAAAGCAAACACTTACGGGTGGAATGTCCGCGATGTCAAGATCAGCGAGTGTCAAATCAGGATACAGTTTGATAGTTACGTCACTGTTTGGCGTAACGGCTGAACTCAGCTTTGAAACATCCGTATCAAGCCCAGGGACGCTGACTGAAACCTTCAACCCACCAACATTGTGTAAGTTGTATATATTTTACAGCGGACATTAACGAGTGAACAATGGAGTTACCCTTGGCCCGGAGCCGTCAAACTGAGGACAATCGCCACTAAAAGCGTCCTCAGTCTTCAACAATAACTTGAGCCCCCAACGTCTTCCTCCGGTTGGCTGTGCTTTAGGTCCATTCGACTCCTTCGAATTTCTATTCTCATTGCCAAAGTGCTGATCCAAATTCCAGTTGTTCCAACTGGAACTGCTCTCAGTGTCATCTTCCTTAAGCGCCCTTGCCTCCTTACTACAGATCCAAAATAAGTAAGTGGTGTTATAAATGCCGACCTAAGCTTATTCCTCACCTAGAGAAGAGGTCTTGGGATGGCATCGCATTGAAAGTGTAGCACATCCCGTGCTTTGTGAGCTTTGGTTTGAAAATTTCTGAGCAATTTTGCTCCTTTAAATTCCATTTGCACATTTTTATCAAGTCCTGCAGTAGAGTGCTCCTCTATAGGATCCAATATTTAAGTATTTCAATGGAGCAAATATAAATTTGAAATAATAGGGTAGAGGTGGTCATTCAGACAGATGAACAGCATTATTTACCTCCTCCAGATAAGCCCGAATCCGCTTAATAGAATCGTGATTCATGGGCTTCAGGTTGTCCAATAGGTGTTCATAGTTCTTCGCTTGAAAAGTGGCCTTTCTGTGTGAGTCCATTGTTGACTTTGAATTGCAAATGTGATCCACCATAGTCATCATGTGGGCAACTTCGTCAGTTGTCCATTCAGTATTTTTTTGCTGCCGCACGTTACTGAACAGCCTATAAATTAAATAAGATTAATGGATTCAGTTACGGTGCATATTACAAAGAGGTTCTTACTCCTCAATGTCTTTAATTGTTGAGGTCCTGAAGCCGTAGAAAGGGCAGACAGTGACAGTCGGGTAAACATTCTTGCTTATCGGAATCTCCTCCTTTCTAAATCCAAAGAGAATCGGGTAGTGTTCGTGGAAGTAGAAAGCGTCGATGCAGAACTTTACTCCTGTGATGAGTGCTGTTGCCCAGATTATTCCCCACATCACTCTGAAATACATTTCAAATTTTATCTCATGAAATTTCAGGATGTTACATCGTCTTATAAGTGCGTTCATCGTCCTCGGGTTGGCTGCCAGCCTGTACGCTGTCTTTGACTGTAAGTGTCCAGACGTCCATTACAGACGTGGGAACGCCAAGCAGCTCTACTGCGGGAAAGAACTCAGGGGGAAGGAATGTCAGCTGGAGCAAATGTACTGGTGCACCGAGGGTGGAATACCGACAGTAAGAAAAACAAACACTGTCAGGGGAAACTGCTCCGCTGGGATTGGAACCGGACTCTGTGCTCCTCCAAAGAAGAAGGAGTGCACAGAGGATGGATGCTTTGGTCACAGATATTGCATGAGAAACAAATACGAGGTGGATGAAAACATGCTGGACTTCTATGGACCGACTGACATGCACAAGCTACCTAACTTTGTGTTTTCTGGACAGAAGGACCCCTTTCCTAATCGAGTGTGGAAGTGAAAGTGGAAGCGTGACAATAAATAAAGATTCTGACCTCCAAATGATTCCTCGGTTGGGTTTGATTGTCTCCTTGAGTCCGGCCATTTTGCTCTCGT